>VDFB02105785.1:262499168-262516730 GCA_007258455.2 Sequoia sempervirens
ATGCAAATTGACAACTAAGGGTGATTCTCCAAAGGAAAATCAGACTAGATACAAATCAATGATTGGTGGATTGCTTTATCTGTCTCAAACTAGACCTGATATCATGAATGTTGTATGTATTGTTGCTAGATTTCAAAATGATCCTAAAGAATCTCATGTGACTTTTGTGAAGAGGATTTCTAGATACTTGAAGGGGACAATTGATTTTGGTCTATGGTATCCTAAAGTTTATGATCTTACTTTGAGTGCCTTTACTGATGCTAATTGGACATGAGATGTGAATGATAGGAAAAGTACCAGTGGTGGAGCATTTTTCTTGGGAAAGAAGTTGATTTCATGGTTAAGCAAAATGCAGAATGCTATTTCTTTGTCTATTTCTGAAGTTGAATACATTGCTACTGCTAATAATTGTACTCAAGTCCTGTGGAAGAAAAAAATGTTGAAGGATATTAGATTTTTGTATGATGAGCCTATTGTTATATTCTGTGATAACTCAAGTGCTATTAACATTTCTAAGAATTTGGTGTTGCATTCCAAGACCAAGCATATATCTATTAAGTTTCACTTTTTGAGAGAGAAGGTAAGTGAAAAGGAAGTCAGATTGGAGTATGTGCCTACTAAGGAGCACATTACAAACATATTTACTAAGTCATTGCCTAAGGATACTTTTGAGTATCTCAGAGGGAAGTAAGGGGTGATTACCCCTCCTAATCAGAACTAAGGATGTATTGGTTTGCATCAATCTATGCACTTCATGATCATATTCTGATCCAAATTGATGTTGTGGTGCCTACTACTCAGGGGCAGTAGTCAGATGTTTAGAAGTTTAGGTGTTTAGATATGTGGTTCAGAGATTGCATACAAGAGATATTTTCCATTGATGTCAAAGGGGGAGAAGAGCAATGTGAAAAATATTTCTAGAAGAGAAGAGTTGAGGAGAAGAGTCAAAACCTAAGGGGGAGTAAGTGTAGTTGTGTTGATGGTATTTTTCACATCATGTGTTGCCATCAATGCCAAAGGGGGAGATTGTTAGATGTTATGGTGTGTTGTTGATATGTAGTTTTCATTGATGTCAACACTATTAGCATCATTGCATTAGGAGTTGTATATGTCAAGGATATTGAGAAAATTGTAATAAGAAGTGCTACAGGTTGTCAGTGGTAAAGTGAAGTGCAGTCTATCAGTGTGATTAGTACGTTGTTGATATGAGGTTGTGGTCTAAAGGGTTTCTTTCTGAGTATATCTAGTTTATCCATGTCAAGTTTTAGAGATCCGCATGAGATTTGTATTTTGACATTTTTTTCTGTTACTTCAGTTTGTGTTCCTAAATGAAGATCATGTGATTTTTGTATGTTCAGTTGTTGCAGATGCTTCTTTGGTGTTTCATGATGTTTTTAGATGTTTCTATTCCGTGCTCTATCTATGTTGCACATTTGCATTGATCGTTGTTCTTGTGATCCAAGATTTTATCTTCCGTGTTCATGTTTTTCATGTTCATGGCCGACTAGGTGTTGAAGCATGTTGTGGATCTTCGAGGTGTAATTAATTGAAGTGGTTCATGCTTGAGGATGTTTTTTTCGGTCTTCACTATGTTGTGGCCAACCTTGGTTGATTCTCATGAATAATATTTATTGATTTGGGTTGACTGTTTATACTCATTTTATTATTTCATTGAGGTCGACTTATAGCGATGTAATTTCTTGTTGCAGATATATAAGAGTGATTGTTTTAATCATTTGGATGTATGAGAGTGCATGAGTGTGTGAAGTGTATGAGTCATGTGTGTGAATAATGTTTAGATCATTTGAAGGAAGAGTAGAGAGTGAAGAAGAGTAAAGAATTGTTCATGAGCTTAACTAGAACTGTAACCAGGCATTAGCAGATGCTATTTTCTCAGTTCAAAGTCTGATGGATTTAATCAGAACCTTTATGTAAGACAGTGTGTCTTCCTTTGGGTAGTAAGCCTATTTGTATTTGAGCAGTGAGCTCTAGGCAATGTGCTTGAATGCATGTGCATTCCCCATTCATATTTTCTTATACTTTTAATAGGGTATAATATTGTGGACTGATCTCCACCGTGGTTTTTCCCCTAACAGGGTTTCCATGTAAAAATCTTGGTGTTATGTGTGATTCTCATGTGTTGTTCATTTATGATTTCATGATTACTGATCAAATCTGAGAAAAAGGTTAATAAGTTGAATAAGTTTGAAATTCAGTGACAACTGATTCACCCCCCCTCTCAGTTGTCTGCCTTGAGTTGCCAACAACCCATTTGTGCAAAACAGAAAGGAAAATTAAGCTAGTGAGGTAGCACATGTCATCACCTGGGAAATTTGAAAGAGATGATACGTGTGCATTGAGGCATGAGAATTTAATGTAGAATAATGTGATCATGTTTAACTATCATCATGACATTTTTGATCCATTAATGTGGTGCAACACCATCAAATCGGAATTGCTAGCCAAGTATTTAGTAGTTGCCATAAAATTTGATCAAAAAAGGGTGGTAACTAATGGTTCTAAATTTAGATTTAAATTTGGTGATTAAATTGTTTGTTGCTAAATTTTAATTTATGCATATCTTCTAACATATAGTGAGTTGTAGTTAGCTAGGATTTGTCATAAAAGTGGTAAAGTTTAGCCAGAAATTCACACCAATAGGGAATTATTAAATGAGTTTTTGGGAAGTAGTGAAATGATGAAGGGATTTGCATTGAATGAAAAATAAAAAGGTAACCTTCACTACCACTGTAACTCCCAACCTAATAGCGGGCTTCATTGCTTGAAAGTTGAAATGAGCTATCAATGAAATATCAAAAGAAAAATGAGCTATCAATGAAATATCTAAAGAGATATACAAAAAAAATAAAATCAACTCTTTAGGCTATCCAAATATCTCTATCGGGGCTATAGAGGTCTGGCTGGCAGTCGAGCTATGTTTGGGGGAATTACAGAGATAACCTTGTCAAGCCTATGGACACTTGACTGGAAACAAGGCTCTATCCTTGGTTGGCTTTAGAGGATTACCATATTATGTAGTTCAATGTCAATGAACTAATTTTTTCACTGAGTTCTAGAAAATGGAATTAATCAAAGAACACATGGATATTTCTAGAGCAATTTTACTATTTTTAAGTCAGAATCTACGTAAAGGTAAAGAGATATTTTTTAAAAATATGCATAAATTATAATTTACGACTAGTTATTTATCTCAAGTTTTAGTTTAAATTTGGTTTTATTGGTTGCAAGTTGTTGTGTGGTCTCACAAAATTCCCCAAGACTGTAAGACTTGGGGACCCAAGTGAAAACTAATGCTTATGTGCAAGTGTTGGTTAGTTGGAAAGATCACCGGAAGTGAAGAGCAAAGATAAATTTTTAATAAAAGAGTACTTTGTAATTCAAGTGTTCTAGGTATTGGATACTGGGAACCGAGAATGTTAGAAATGAAAAGGGTAATATAAATGATGAGCAAAGTGTTTTGGTCTGATAGTAGAGGTCTGGTAAAGATGGAAGTTCTGGTAAAACCGAAGTCTAGGAATATCATAGGTAAAGCTGAACACAGGGTTCCAGGTACCAGTTAATGATGCAAAGAAAAGTTTTAAAATTTTAAGGTTATCCAAGAATTCTGATAGTCCGCTAACCTGATATATAAAATGATAACTACACAAGAATTTGTGACTTTTTCAAAAAGCGTGTTATTTATAATGGACTTATATGATAACAATTTAATGATGGTTTTATTTACATGAGATTTTTATAAATGTTTTTTTTCGAAAAGGGATTTAATGAGTGGAGTTTGTGATTGCGGGAGAAGCAAATTGTGATGTAGAGTTCGGGTATGGACGGTTAGGAAAATTTGAATCATGGATAGAATCATATCCAAATCAGGCTACATATTTTGGGAAGTTATATGCAGAGGGGCTTGAATCCACTAGAATACCAGATATCCTGGTATTTCACATATGGCGACAAAAAGTGCCAACCTCCGAGGAAGCTCATTCTCGAGAGTAGAAAGCTCGAGGTAGAACAAAAGTGTAGGAACAAGATGATGAAGCAATCATTATGAATATATGGGAAAGCTCCTACACACTATCCTGATTCAAGTTATTATCCTAGCGATAATAAGAAGATGAAAAACCTAAAGGACTTGAACGTGCAGATGGAGGTTGACCTTCGTTAACTTCATTTGCAATTCTCTTATCAGTCATCACATTCCACGTGCCTTGATGTGATTCATCCCTTGGATTTCCTCTCATGTATTTGTCTTATCCTACCTATGTCTTCTATAAAAGGCCAGGGGATACCTTTTCTTAAGTTAATTTTAGAATTTGTGGATGCTAGAAGAGCCAAAACTTCTTTAAGTTTTGTTATTTTTTCATATTTTTTGAATCATTCTGAACTAAAAACTTGTATGCACATAGAATTTAATCAATGTCGAAACCAATTTGATAGCTACCTATCTCATGTATTTTTGTAGCTGGTTTTGTTAGTTCATCCAAACAAGACTGTGTGCTATGTCGTTTAAGGGTGCATGCAAAACCTACTCAGTGCCCAAACTAAAACCTCTTTCTTTAAAAGCTCACACCGTTTTATATGTAGCTGTGAAGCAATCTGGTGAAGTATAAAGTGGTTTGCTTTGATTTGATTAACTCTTGGGGAATTCGTGGAGAATAACCAAGAGAAATTTTATTTTTTTTAGTATTTTATGCTTTATTTTAGATTAGATGTTTAAATTCTTGAAAATGTTTCAAAAAATAGATGAATGGATGGAAATTCATTAAAAAACTTTCATTTTCTATGAAATTTTTGAATGCTTAAAGCTAAATCTACTTAAGTGATAGCAAAAATTGTTGATGTTCATGAAATATTATTGTAAATCTTTTGATTTCATGATATTATTTTATGATTGAACTATAAACCTAGTACCAAATGCTTATGGTTTTGAATGAAATTAAAATCAACCATATACCCCTTGAGATTAACAACAATATCATCATATCCTAGAGTGAACCTAGTATGGTCAATACATGACTACCAGAGCTTGGGATTAAGCTAAGTCAACCTCTTCTTATTACACGAACCCACCCTAAGGTTTCCCTAGTTCAGTCTTTCAAGTAAAGATAGGCCCTTCGTGGTTTTCCTGTGAGGATGTTATCTACAGTGTTGTTGTGAGTGACATCATCGTCAACAATAGGGATGTTCGTATCAACAATATGAGCTAGACTTCACATAATATCTATTCCATGTTCATTTTCAAGCATTTTCCTCATGCTATCTAAAGCAGGAATGGCACTACTAGTCATGTTTTCAGAAGTCACAAAGTTTTGCAATTTCTCTATTTCTTCATTTATCCTTCTTATGTTTTCTTGCGGGATTGTTTCAACGTCATGCACATTTTTTTTAGGTAGGGAATCCATTGGAAATGAGGTATGAAGGATATGATCCATAGAGGGATGATTATCAACACTATTAGTGAAAGAGTTGGTGAACTCAATATCCACGACAAATGATGTATCGTGGGATGGCATGAGTCTCAAACTATGTCTCACAACAGTATTGCTAATAGGATACCAAGTTGTAAATCTCATACTAGTTTCACAAACTTAATGTAAACCCAAAATGGAAAGAGGGTGAAATGTAATACAATGACCTAGAATGTAAAGCAATTTTCAGATTTCAAATAAGATAATTTTTTTATTATGCTAGATGCAAAAACCTAAAAATGATGGTTTGTAAATTCAATTTTGAAATCACACAATGCACTAAATTTATCGAATAAAGCTAAATATGATCAGTTTCACTTAACATAAATTTTGTAAACTAAAATAGAAATATAGAAACAACAAAGTAGAATGCAGAAATAGATGTTTTAATGCCTAGAAATTCAGGAAATGACCCTGATCAGGGACTCATTTTCCTAGGGGTGAATGGGTTCTAGGTGAGGGTTTTAAATTTTTTTTTGTAGATTTCTGAGTTGATTCTAGTGGTTTCCAGATTCTGATCTAAAACAGTGAGTTATAGTTTGATTTTTTTGTGAAATGAAGGCTGATGCAAATTAAAAATATGACAAAATAACAAACTAGGTGATCGTATAGGATCTAGACTATGAATTGAATGCTTTTTTTACGATGTTTATTCCAAGTTAATTAAATCAAAATTAACTTAAGGAAATAACAAAATGAAGGAATTAACAAACTGAGAGAAGGTGAGAGAAAGAAGAGAAGTGCAAACAGTTTGATTATGGAGTTCGTCACAAATGTGACTACGTCCGGTTCGCTCCAATAGAGAGACCGATCCGATTAACTCCAAAATCAATTACAAAAGCACCACAACCATTCTCCAAGCACCTCAGCAGCATAACAGTGCTCTGGCGTACAAGAATGGCTCAAAAAAATCTCTACAAAGCCTCCCTTTCGTGTCACCTCAGCTTCAAGACTTCATCACCTGAAAAAAACTTAACTTCACTCTCACCTCACACCCCTTTTTATACAAAAAAATGAATCAAATTGGTTACTAACCAATTGATTTACAATATTTCCCTTATCTCTCCAAAATACATAAAAATATTTAAAAATATCCCATATTTTTGCATAATATCTTGTAAACAACCACCTTATGTCATATCTCCCTTATTAGGATTATTAGATAATCCTAATTAAGCCCTTCTACTTATTTCTTTCGGGCTTTTGTTTGTTTGTTTTATTCAAATATTAAAATATAGCCATAGAAAGTATTTTAGTTAGGCATATCTCCTAACTAATCAATATAAATTATTCACGCCATATATATTCTAAACTGCGCGCAGGGTGTATCGGTGGTTATTGGTTTTGATAGGCCGGCGGTCGGGGGTTCAACCCCGGCCGCTGGCTTTTTATAGCCAATTTCCCGCCGGCAGTTAACAAAACAAACCCACTTCTTCATACGGTTAAGCGCCGATGGTATGGTTGAACGGCGTGGCAGAAATTTTGGAGGCGAGCGGTCAGAGGTTCGAATCCTTAACAGCCTCTTATTTTTTTTACAAACAACCCAACAAACAAATTCAGCCCGCAGAGAGGAAGACAGTGAGGCCACGTGGCATGCCGAGGAGGTGCCACATGGCGAAGCCTGATTCGCCTGTATTGATGATGTGGTTGCCGACTCAATGATGACTTGTCAAATGACTCACATGCCAAGTGCCAACTCACCTGCCACGTGTCCAAGCCCGATTCGCCAGGCCTGCTGACTGGACTGCTGACATCATCGATGACGTGTGTACGGATGACACGTGCCGCTCTGTGATTGGTCCGTACAATGCTGACGTGGATGCCACATGTCAGATTCTAGTTCGGCCACTTCACCATCTGTACAGTACGGAATGCTGACGTCAGCATCCGTACAGTCCACCCCAAAGTCAACTGCAAACTTTGACCGCTGATAAGTTGAGCATACGATATTGGATTTTGACGAAACGAACGCCGTCAGAATCATCGACGAAGCTCTTCATGATGATGCCACTTTGACAACTTTTGACAAATCATTTTTTTCGCTTCCTGGATGCCCCTTGATCCTAGTTTGACCCAAGGTTTGACTGGCCATAACTTGCACAAACGGACTCCTTTTTGCTCCGTTCAAGTTGCGTTGGAATCAGAATGTGAGATCTTTCTGATGGTGCTGATTCTAGAGAAAATGAGACACTTCAATTTTCACTGAAAATATCCAAGAATCACTAGGAGACCTAATTTGATGTGTAATTTTGATTCAATTTTTAGATGCAAGTGAATGATGATGCAATGCTATACAAATGATTTGCAAAATGATTGACATTTTTGTATTTTTTAGATTTCAAGAGATGCAAAAATGCAATTGTAAAAACCTAAATGAAATGCAAGCTAATGCAAGTTAAGAAACACTAAATGAGACTCAAATCAATGCAATGAAATTCAAATTAATGCAATATCTAAATCTAGGGTGAAAATAGACTCCAAAATTAGAAAATTGCAATGATTAAACTTAGGTTCACCAAAATGAAATGAAGAAAAATAAGGTTTTGTGTGTTCTTAAATAGACCTATTTTGGACTTAATTTCATTAGGAAATGATATTCACACAATGAAATGACTAACATCCTTGAGGTGAATCAAGTTAAAGTGTGAATCTGCTGATTTCCTTTTTTTGCAAGGATGGGGGTCCTGTTTAAAAAACACTTTGGGGAGAAAGATTAAAAATAGTAAATCAACTCCAAAATTCAATCTAAAAAGTGCATTTAATAGATTAAGCTCAATACTAGTGGAACCAGGAATTAAATTATAGATCAGAGAGAGGAAAGATGATGTGTACTAGTCACCAAAAGGGGTCTGTTGAAGTTGAACATGGATTCATTCACCTAGAGGTGAATGGGTCCTAGTTTAGGGGGATTTATGTAGATTTTGGGAGCATCTGCAACATATCTCAATCTCTCAATTTTCCTAGGTTTTAGGTTTGGAGTGCCGCAAATAAATTTTGTAATTGAGTTTCCATGAGATGACAACTTTTGCAACTTTGACAACTTCTCCAATTTTTCTCTTCAAGAGATCTTCAAGATTTCTTGCACCTAAATCTATAAACACAAATCAAGAGGGAAAAAAAAATTGTTTATCATGGATGGGGGTTTACCTTGGTCAAACCAATTTTTGGTAATCAAACCTTGAAATGAAATGAAATAGCATGAAAGGAATGTTGGAGTACGGGAAAGACTAAGAGGGGGGTGAATCAATGTTTCAATAACCAAATTCAAATTCAATTGTTTTTCAAAACACATAATCTCTTTGTAATAATTGAATGTTCAATTTCAAGAATGTACTCAAATGTGATAGCCAATATCAAATCTTTAAACCATATAAAAAACTCAAAAGAGGCATAACACAAAAGAACCATAACACAGTATTTTCATGAGTGGAAAAACCTCATAGGGATAAAAAACCACTCGGGAAAAATTGCCTCACTGGCTTAATAAAATCCCTCTTATTACAGAGCATCACTGGCTACTTTTTGTGCCCCACTAACAAAGCCTCACTGGCTACACAAAATGCCTCACTGGCAAAGAAACCTCACTAGTTACAATTATGCCTCACTGGAAAATACAACTGCCTCACTGACATATGCAACTTTCACATCAATATCATTCTGAGAATAAAGGGACAAAGTGAAATCTTTGTTTCATTACAAAACGTTTCTTGATTGTCTCATTTTCATTGGAGACTCATGAATCTATATGTAAATACAACCAACACTTGAAGTTCTTTTACAAATTTTAAAATAAATTACTCATCAATGCTTTTAGCATAATAATAATAACTCTTAATAGAGTATAAGTCTCATATATCTGCATTGAACCAAACATGCATAGTGACAATGTAACTATTTTATACCATTCAAGTAACATTTGCTTTCATAAAAAATACGTGTCTATAACCGCCCTTCATAAATTGCCAGAATAAATTTTCATAACTACTTCCAAAAATTTAATGTAGAGGAGCATTTACAAATGCTTGAACTACTCTTAATAAAATAAACATTATACAATATAACCCTTTGAACCATACACTTTAGAAAGGTCGACATACTGCCCAATAAACAGGGTATCCAAACTAAATACAAAGAGACCTTATGAGATTGTGAAAAACATATGCAACTAACAAGTATTGACCTCGAATCAAAAACCATTTTTAGAAAATGCAAACTTATGTAAAAACCAAACTAGGGTTTAAACAAAAATGAGTTAACACTTTAAATGCATTGCCAATTTGCAAATGGAGGTCATTATCACCTTGTAGAAGTTGAAAATATACTGCCTTAAAACCATATCTCTTCATTTCCAACCACCATACCACCAATCTTCCAACCTTCCTCAAGCCCTAATACATCCATCACTTTCAACAATAAATTGCCTTAGTGTTTGGTCGATGAAATTTTTTAGGGTTGTTATGATGTATACACATTTCATCATGTCTTTTCTTATTTTGAATATAAAAAACACAAACATCATTGTGTCAGACTTTTTCATCATGTTTTGTTTAATTTGCATGAGTATCAAAACATCATAATGCTTGTGTTGACCTATAATACCAAGTCACTATGTGCTAGTGTGAAGTCCCTAACTTTATTGATTATTGTTGCCTTAGTCAAACAACATTATTCACTTGTCAACCATAATGAAGATATTATATGCATGTCCCCTTTCAAATAATTATCAAGTTGAAACATGATTGACATCAATGTCAAGCACTATGCCCTTTGTACCAAAACAACATTTATCAACATTAACTACATCAAACCTTTGTCTTTTCTCCATGACCTTTGACATCAATGACAAATAATGCCAATGTCAACAACCTCCCCCTTTGGCATTGATGTCAAACCAATTAATGATTAATGAAACCAATCAGCCAACTATATCTAATTTCTCTTCTCCCCCTTTGACAATAATGACAAAGGGACACAATGTTTGCAAGTTACTTCCCCTATCAACTAACAAAGTGTCACTGTCATAAAAAATCTATCATCTATATAAACATCAAGACTACCAAATTCCTAAATGAAATCATCATTAGAAATGAAATATCAAGATTGTCAATATGCCAACAAGAATAACAAGAATTTGAAACAACAATATGCCAACAAAATTATCACTATCAATAGTAACCAAGAAACAGTGAGTAGCATTATCAAACCAACACTACAAAGATTTAAACTCAAGCATGTATCACAATAACTACAATGATGTAAACTCAAACATGTATCACAAGGATAAACTGAAACTTGCATACCAACCACTGTCAATAACCAGTACTCACGAACAATGCATTACCATAACCAAATGACCATCATGCATCTGAAAAGTGCATAACCAAGTGACCAAATCACCGATGCATCACAATGATCAGAAGTAACCATGTATCATGAAAATCATAAGCAATACTCCTCCTGCATGCACACTTGATCAGTCAACAAGATTCAAGTGAATCAAGTGTAAGTTAAAACTCACTGTCTTTATATAGCAGCATAGGCATTGAAGTTTCACTATCCAAGTTCCAACATTTAGTTCAAGCATTAAATATATTGTCATTACTCTCCTTGTGAGTTATCAAGATTTGAAACAAGGAGACACCACCACTATTTTTTCATCCTTCAATCATTGCATTGTGACTAATTAAGAAGACTTGTTGTCCAAACATTGACATGTTGGAAAAACAAGGACAAACAACTAAGAGGGGGGGTGGATCAGTTGTCACAGAATGATAAAATTTTCAAACTTTACTTAAGATATGATGAATAAGCAATTAACCATAAACAATTAACACATCAGAGAGACAGACACCAAGATTTTTTACGTGGAAACCCTATTAGGGGAAAAACCACAGTGGATGTTAGTCCACAAGATTATACCCTATTAAAATTATAATGAAATCAAAAAAGGGGAATGCACATGCATTCAAGCACACTTCCTAGAGCTCACTGCTCAATTACAAAAGGGGCTCACTGCCCAATAATATAGAATAGGATTAAAATCTAGAGGGTATGAACTGAAAAATTAGTTTCTCCACAAGCCTGATTACAGTTCCAATTAAGAATAGAAAACTCCTTCTCTTTTCACTCTTCACACTTCGCTCGATCTTCTTCACACTCTGCTCTGCAATCAAATGATATTCACACATACACACATAAGAGCACACCCAACACATGAACCACCTTTTACACACACTACACCAATGAAACAATAGCACTTATATATCTGCATCATGAGATTTCATCAACAACTTAGTCGGCCAGGAAAATAAAACATATTTACAATGTCGACCCAAATTTACAAATAATATTTTTAATGTGAATCGACCAAGGTCAGCCACAACATAGTGGAAACCCAAATTAACAACTCCAACACAAAAAGACTTCAATTACTTCCTCCTCGAAGATCCACAACTCACTACCACCAACATGTCAGCCAAGAACAAGAAAAACTGAACATACACAAGAAATTTTTTTGACCATGAGCACACTGATCAATGTGGATGTACTACAAAGATAGAGCGTGATATAGAAACATCCAAGATAATCAAGAAACAATAGAGAAACATCCACAACAACTGAGATTTCTAGATCACACAAACTTTACTCAGGAACACTGTTAGACCACAACATGATCAAATCAATACACAGACCTCTGAAACTTCCGGTAGATGATCTAGATACACTCAGTAGAAAACCCTTTAATCCACAACAGCTGAACTTCAACGTACAAAACAAGACACCTTCATGACCTGCACAGTTCCACTGGGAACCTGGAACACTTTCTTTTACAATATTCTCAATATTCTCGACATATACAGCCTTTGATACACCAAATGCTAATAGTGTTGACATCAATGACAACCACATATCAACAAAACATCCACAACATCCAACAATCTCCCCCTTTGGCATTGATGGCAACACATGATGTGAAAAATACCATCAACCCAACACACTTGCTTTCCCTTTGGTTCTAACTCTTCTCAATTTCTCTTCGACCCTTAAAAGGATTTTTCACATTGCACTTCTTCCCCTTTGACATCAATGGAAAAGGTAACCATACACACTCTGAACCACATAACTGTACATTTGACTACTCCCCCTGTGTAGCAGCCACAAAGACATCAATCCAAATCAGAATATAACAATGTAGCTCATGGATTGATGCAAGTAAATGCAACTCTTAGTTCTTATCAGGAGGGGTTATTACCCCTAGCATTCCTCTGAGATACTCAAAAGTATCCTTCAGAAATGGTTTAGTAAAGATTTCTGCAAACTACTCTTTGATAGGAACATACTCCAATATAACTTCTTTCTCATTCACTTTCTCCCTTAAGAAGTGAAACTTGATTGATATATGTTTAGTCTTGGAGTGAAGTACCAGATTATTTGAAATATTTATTGCACTTGAATTGTCACAGTATATGGCAATAGGCTCTTCATATACCACCCTGATATCTTTCAACATTTGTTTCATCCATATTACTTGAGTATAATTGTTTGTAGTAGCAATACATTTTGCTTCAGCAGTAGATAGAGAAATAGAATTTTGCTTCTTGCTCAACCAGGATACCAGCTTCTTCCCTAGGAAGAAATCACCACCACTAGTACTTTTCATGTCATCTACATCTCCAACCCAATCTACATCAATATATGCACTCAAAGTGAGATCATCATCCTTTGGATACCAAAGTCCAAAGTCAACTGTTCCTTTCAGATATCTTAAGATCCTCTTGTGACTATTTTGGATCAGCCTGAAATCTAGCAACCATACATACAACATTCATAATATCTAGTCTAGTCTGGGTTAAATAAAGCAATCCACCAATCATTGACCTTTATCTAGTTTGATTCACCTTAGGAGAATCATCATTCTATGTTAGCTTACATCCAGTCAACATGGGAGTACCAACAGGCTTTGAATCTTCCATCCCAAATTTCTTCAGTAGCTCTCTCACATATTTGGACTGAGATATGAAAATTCCCTTGTCTAATTAGGTTGCTTGTAATCCTAGAAAGAAATTCATCTCTCCTATCATACTCATCTCAAATTCATCCTTCATCTCATCAACAAACTTCATACATAGATTGTAATCTCCTCCAAAAATGATGTCATCAAAAAATACTTCTATAATTAATTCTTTATCATGATCCAATTTGAAATATAAGTTTCTATCAACAGTACCTTTAGTGACAAGCTTTAGTATTTTTCCAATCTAGCATACCAGGCTCTAGGGGCTTGTTTAAGTCCATATAGAGCTTTCTTCAGGTGGAAAACCATATAGATTCCTTGTCAATTAGCTGAAATTTATCTGGTTGTTCAATGTATACTTCTTCTTTTAGTTCTCCATTCAGAAATTTTGACTTCACATCCATCTGATAGACTATATAGTCCTTGTATGCAGCATAAGAAAGAAATAATCTAACAGTGTTGATTTTGGCAACAAGGGAAAAAGTATCTTTAAAGTCAACACCTTCCATCTATGAATACCCTTTACATACCAGTCTTGCTTTATTCTGAACCACTTCATCTTGTTCATTCAACTTGTTCTGAAACACCCATTTAGTACCAATCACAATTTTGTATTTAGGTCTGGGAACCAGTATCCACGTGTCATTCTTTTCAATTTGTGTCAACTCATCCTTCATAGCTTCCATCCAGTGTTCATCTTGGTAGGCTTCAGTGACATTTTTAGGTTCAATCTTGGAAATCAGGTAGTACTCTTCTGCAATCTTCCTTCTAGTTTGTACTCCTTTATTCTTATCTCCTATAATTTGGTTTTCAGAATGATTTAGCTTTACATACCTTGGAGTTTAGGAATTTTCTTGAACTTCTGATTCTTTTGATCTTCCTTCCGCACTTGCACTTGTTTGTGCTTCCTGACTTACTTGATTTACCAGAATGAATTGAGGTTGCTTTGCTAGAACATATGGAATAATCTGAAGTAGATTTGGTGTCTGAAAATTTTTCCCTTTGTTTGTATTGTCTTCATCTAAATCATATCCACAATATCTAGATGATTTAGCAGAATTCTCATCAACTCTAACATTTGCACTTTCAACCATCTTTCTCAGTCTTCTATTATAGCATTAGTAGGCCTTGCTTTTAGTAGAGTATCCTAAAAAGATTCATTCATCGCTTCTTTCATCAAACTTTCCTATATCATCATCTCTCTTGATATAAAATTTGCTTCCAAAGATCTTAAAACATTTAACAATAGGCTTGTAACCAAACCATAGCTTAAAAGGGGTCTTACTGGAATTGCCATTAACATTTACCTAGTTTAAAGTGTACACAACAGTGCTTACAACTTCACTCCAATAGTTCTGGAGCACATTTCCTTCTATCATCATTGTTCTAGCAGCATCCAAAATTGTTCTATTCTCTCTTTCTGCAACTCCATTCTGTTGAGGGGTTCGGGGAGTAGATAATTCTCTTTTGATTACATTATCTTCACAAAAAGAGTTGAAATCTCTTGAGGTGAAATCACCACCTTTGTCAAATCTCAGACACTTGATTTTTAGACCTTTCTCATTCTCTACCATAGCCTTGAAACTTTTGAACTTTTCCAATGCTTCATATTTTTCTCTTAGGAAGGAAACCCATATCATTCTAGAGTAATCATCAATAATCAACATAAAGTACCTTTCTCCATGAATACTTCTGACTCTGGAGGGACCACAGAGGTCAGTATGTAGCATCTCTAGCAAATCATTTGAATGAAACTATTTCCTCCTGAAGGAGACTCTAGTTTGTTTACCCATTTGACACTCCTTACAAATTGTGTTAGCAAGCTTCACTAACTTAGGTAGATCTCGTACTGTTTGAGTGGAACTTACTTTGACAATGTTATCAAAATTTACATGAAATAGCCTCCTATACCACAACTCTCTTTCATCTACTTGAGCAATTAAACAACTCCCACTAGTAGTATTCAGGTGAAAAATATTACCTTTTGTTTGTTTACCTGTAGCAATCATATTGCTAGAACTTCCATGTATCTTACATCTTCCATCTTTGAATTGTAGATCATAGCCTTTGCCCACCATTTGTCCAACACTCAAAGGATTGTGCTTCAATCCTTCTTGAAACATAAAGAACATCATCAGTGTTATCCTTACCACCAAGACAAATAGAACCTCTACCACGAATCACGCCAGCATTGTTGTCTCCAAATCTTACAACACCACCATCATACTTCTCTAGACTTACAAATTTGTTTTTATCACTAGTCATGTGATGTGAGCATCCACTATCAATAACCCACTCATCCTTTTCTTCCGTCGGGCTGCAAAGAGCTTTCTCATCTTTAGTAGATTCGGTAGCCACGGGACTATTTTTTCAATGAAGTAGCAATGAAAACCCATTCATCTTCATTTTAGTATACGGGATCATGATGAAGTGGAGGAGCCCAAAGAGTAGCAATATGATGGGTATGTGGTGACGATTTTTTAAACTTCAAAATTGATGAAGCGAAAAGGGGTTTTTAAAGGACATTCTCATCTTTCAACAATATAAATTATACTTTGCACTTTGAATTTAATAAGTAATTATTATTCATTTTTATTCAAATTACGACTTAAGTCGATTGATGGGTTGATTGAAAACATCTATAGCTTTCAAATGATATCATATTTTTGAATCGAACATGTCTCCTTCTATGCTTCATACTATAGGATTAAGAAAATAAAATTGAATTTCATGAAGTTTTGACCAAGTTAGTAATTCCGGACATACAAGGATTTTATATTTTTTAAAAGTTGTAATAAAAATTATAATTAATTATTTACTTTGAAAAATTACAAAAATATATGCATCATTGGGGAGATGGAGTCCTCTACTTATATCTAAAATCTTATAAAAAAATATTATCATTTTATTGTGGTTAGGGTGGTCAGGCGGACACCTGCTTCTTATTTTTTTCCTAAAATTTAAGTACTCTTTGCATTGAAATTTCAAATTTTTCACCAAAATAGATTTTTTTCAAATAAGCCTAGAAGTTTAGAAACTACATTCGTTTTCTAGATTCTATTCTTACACATATTTTGAAATAATATAGATAATTTATTCAAATTTTTATGTCAAGTTGCCTAACTCTAATTTTTTCTTAATTTTTGCCATAGGGGCCTATTTTTTCCATGATGATCCTGCACATACCCATTTCCATTATCTTTATCGGACTCATCATCAATTTACTCCTTCTTTGCTTAAAGTAACATTTCTTTTGAATCTAAGACTTGTTAGGCTTAGTTTAGGAACTCTTTCAAGACATCTTGATGCAAAATGACCTATTTTACTGCAAGAAAAACATTTAATAGGTAACACTCCTTCATACTTACCTTTTCCTCTACCTTCTTTGTTTACAATCAATGCTTCCAATTCTTCTACTTCTCTTTCTTTATCTTCAAGCTGCTTCAGTTCTTCATCATACTTGGATATCTTTCTGGAACATTCTCCTAGACCATATATTTTCTTGTTAATTCCAGATACAATAGCCTTGAATGTTGATTTAGTCTTTGAAATAGATTCACTTAATTCAAAAGTTGCAAGCTTACCAACTAGTGTGTCTCTTGAGATCTTTGTTACTGATCTAAGCTCTTCAATAGTGTGAGCCTTCACTTTGTACAATGGAGGAAAGGATCTGAGTATCTTAGTTACAATTTCATCCTCATCCAAAGAACCATCAGCACATGTAATACCCATCACTATTTCATTTACTCTTTTCATAAAAGAAGTGATATTTTCATCTTCACCCATCTTCAAATTCTCATACTTTCTTTTTAAACTCTGTAACTTAGCCATCTTCACTTGTGCATCTCCTTCATACAAAATTTCCAGCTTCATCCAAATCTCATGAGTTGTCTATAGTCCTACCACATTTTCCATCTTTGAATCTGTTAGAGCACTCACCAAAGCTTCAATAGCCCTAATATTGTTCTTAGCATCTTTGATCTCATCAACAATGGAGGGACCATTTTGAGGAATAACATATGGATATTTTGTAATCTTCTAGCAGGCTTCACGAATAAACCTTAG
>VDFB02105785.1:262516830-262795396 GCA_007258455.2 Sequoia sempervirens
ATAATCAAACCCTAGGACAACCTTATTGCAAGATCTATTTCTCCTTGCATACTTTAGATTGAGATCTCTAGGGTTTCCCTTCAATGAAATGATTGTGAAATATGTTGTTCTATGTAATAAACCATAAAGCAATACATTTTTTGTTTTTTCAATGAGCTTTATCATTTAGTCCATACATTTTTTCTAGATTCAGCCTTAGGTATTATCTATTAATATTTTGTAATTTGTGGAATCTACTTAATTACTTGGACATACTACCATTTGGAGAAGTTCTATTTTTTTTTGGGGGGGGGGTTCAATTAAAATCCTTTAAATGGAGCCTTTTTAAGGCTTAAATCACTATATTTTCTAAAAATATGTGATTTGAACAAAAAATTAGGATGTCCCAAAAAGTGTAACCCATTATTGTGGCAGCACCCTCTCATCTAAAAGGGTAGAGCCAATCTCTTCTAGAGAAAATTCCCTCAATCTTGATTCCTCATTTATTGCCTCTTCTATTCTTGCATACAATGCACCTTTCAAATATTTATGCAATTAGCCTTCAATATACTTCATGTTGACCTCAAATGTAACTATATATCTAACAATTGCCTCTTCTATTGTAGACTTATCAATGCCATCTGTAGTGGTATATAATGTAGTTTCTTTCTCTAAGATTTCATGGCCAACTATGCCATTCAATAATGCATCTAATTTCATAGCTGGCTATGTTTTCTTACTGAGGAAGGCTTATCCTTCTTCTTATTCTTTGCTTCTAGAGCTTTTTCTCCTTTACTAGACTTGGCTTACTTTTCCCTCACATAAATTTTGAATTCATTTTTCTTTCTCTCTCTACCTCCACTTCACTATCTTTGTCCATAATATCAACCTTGAGATTCTTTGTACTTTTCTCTACTTGAGAGACTCCAAATTTTATTTTTCTTATTAGAGGTTCTACTTCTTCCTCTTCTTATTCTTCATCACCATTCAAGTTTCTTTCTCTTGTTTCCTTATCCTTCACTCTTCTTTGTTGTGAGGTAGCTTGCTTCTTTACCAAATTAGTCTTTACTTTTACAAGCATACTCTATTGTTTATTCAGAGTATTGGTTGACTCCTTTCTCTTTGTTCCACTAATAAAGGGAAAAGTCATGAAGGACTTGAGGGCAGCCAGAGAGGGGGTAGATGTTCTACAAAATATTCTTATGCTATATGCACCTACCAAAGAGCCAAATATGCTCTTGGGTTTCTCCACTTGGTCCTTTGATAGATCCATCATCTTTGTAACCTGTGAAGTCATATTCTTAATAATTTTCTTTATTTGTTTTTCCCTCTATTTCATATGTACTTCCATATGCTTTTCCTTATATGATCCAAATATTTCCTCATAGGTGTCTCTAGGCTTGCTCAACATATGGTCAACCAGACGAACAATTACATCCTCAACAACTTCATTTTCCATTTTTGGGATCCACACAATTCTAGGATCAATAGCCTCCATTATGCAATAGTCCTTGCTCACCATGAAGATAAATTCCTTTTTTATATTTCTCTACTACTCTCTTCATAATTATTTCTCTAGCTTTCATATTCTCTAGGAAAGTTTTAAAGAATCCCCATAATTCTTCCTTCTATGTGTCTTCATCACCTAATCTCATTAGGTGTTCTCTAATTTGGGATGCCACTAGTATTTCCTTCAACCACACTATGTTCCTAGTTCTAAGAACTTGATTAAGAAAGTAGAAAAGTAAACAAATGATCAAGGTACCAAACTTGAAGAGGTACTTAGAGTCCTTAGTCTTTTGAAAATTTTCTAGGAGTTGTTCCATTAAAAAATAAACAAATCATAATCACCACCTTTCTTTACCATCTCATATGTAGTTTTGATGGTAGTTGCAATAATAGAGTTCTCTCTGTTTGTAAAATATATCTTGTATCCTATCACCATTTATGTATATTTCACTACAAGGTATTTGATGTCCTTGATTTTCAAGGCTCCCTTCTCATACTTTGCATCTGTTAAATTTGTTACCATTTCATTTTTCACTTACGAGCATCATAATCGGTCTATTTGAGCATAATCCTATAAAAACCCTAATTTCCTCCTTATTGATTATATGTGGAATATCCAACCACATAAAATTTTCATGAATCCTACTCAATGTGTATCTAATCCACTCATCCACATAATAAAAGATATGGAAATTGTTTGAAATAATGAGCTTCTTCTCCATAAAATTCTTGAACTTAGGTTTAATTCAAATTGGTCTCCGATGAGTTCATAAAATCACACATCACCCAACTTTGAGTGATTATACTCTTCCAATTTAGTGTGGATGTAAATCCTAACATCTTTCGTATGCAACACACCATACAAAAAGCTCAAAAATGCATAGTCTGGATCAGTCATCATTGACTTATTAGGGTGTGGTTTGAACTTTGGATGGGGTCAGTCGACAACCTTGACAACTTGTGGGGTATACATTTTCTAACACAATGGAAGTACTTCGAAAACTAGGGCAACTATAAATTGTAAATACCTTTCGATTACCACTGGTTAGGGTTTCGTGTACAAGAAATTTGTAATGCTTTAATTCACTCCTTCACTACTCTTCTCGAATGCTCATTTATAAATGACTTAGATCAAATGTGAAATACCTTATAAACCCTTTTGTAATAACCTAATTTGCATTGAATGCATTGATTTGAAGTTAGACAAAAAGATGATAAACCCTAGCTATAGTGCAAAGTCACCTTCGATTTCTCTGCAAACTTTCATATCTTGATATTTTCCACTGGTTTTTTCACTAATAGGTCAATCATATCAACCTACACCTCATATCCATGTGTTGAAGGCATCAAAACCATATTATCTTTGTTAGGGGCTTAATGATTCTCTGTTAAAACTCCCCTTGAGCTAAAGCTCTTAACTCAGTTTTTGGAGGAAACATATGCACCAAAGCTGGCACATACTCATCCTTAACCTCATTCTCCTCATTATTTTTCTATATCTTGTTCATCTCTACTAGATCATAATTTTTCACTGGATCATTCTTATTTACCAGATCAACCTTCACATTCTTGCTTCTATAAAACTTAACAATGTGTTCTAACTTATTGCATTTGTAACATTTGATATTTTGAGCAAGCTTATTTCCACTTACTTTGGATCTATATTGATTAGCCTTATTCCAAAGTCCATATCATGTATAAAAGTAGCCATTGAAAGATTGTAACATCATACCATTGTTATAGCCATTCATCATTTGATTTCTACATTCACTAGCTATATGACCAATATTTTGCATGTAAAACACTAACCGAGAAATGATTGAACATTCTAATTCATTCTGCTTCCACATTCCATAGCCTAATGTAAAAATTTATTATAGGAATAACACGAGCCATTAAAAGATAGGTACCTAAATGTGTATTTGGTTGTCTGATAGGTGGTATTTTGAAGTCTTTCCTCTGATTCTCGACTTTCTTGCAATTTCTCTTGTCCTCAGTCTTCTTTTTAGTCTTGTTTGGAGTTTGATTTGTCTTTGAGCTTTCACCTTTCTCAAATCCTAACCATTCTTTATCTTTAGATCCCTTCTTATTTGCAATCATCTCATTGAGTATTGTAGTACTGTTCTTGAATCTTTGTTTTCTCTAGATTTTACCAAAAGGTTACAAATTCTTGTTCAAGCTTTGAGAATTCTTTAGATTTATCTTTCAACTTAGCATTAAGACAACCTTCAACTCTTTTACTTTCTTCAATATGAAATTTCAGACTAGGAATGATCTCATTTGATTGCTTGAGCTCTTTGATCCTATCTGTAGCATTCTTCTATTTCTTTCTCAATATCTTAATGCATTCATCTGCATCACTAAGATCCTTTTTTAGAGCTCTATTCTGAGAATATTTTTAATCCAAATCATCTAGGGAAAATTTGAGTTCTATTTCCATATCAATAATGTAATCTTCCTCAGCAAATCCTTCTGGCATAATTTCTTCAGAAGGAATAGGGTACTTCCTTGTAGCCATGTGTTCAACTCCAAGATCTACCTCAATGATCAAGCCAATTGAATGAATGAAGCTCTAATACTAATTTTTGAACACCTAAAATATTGAGAGGGTGGGAGAATTAGTATTTCCTAAAACCACTTAAACATTTAAAAATTCATCTCAAGCATCATATTCAATTTACAATAAGGAAAGAAACTACGAAAGCAACCATCAAAACATATAACACATGAATACTATATTTTTATGTGGAAAATACAATAAGGTAAAAACCATGGTGAGTATTAGCTCACAATATATTATAACAAGTCATAACATATTACAGAAAGACTCACTACCAGGTGGACTCACTATCTAGATAATAAGAAAAATAGAAGAGAGGGTTGGCTCAGTATCAAGATTTGAACTGCTAAAAATGCATCTACAATTCCACTGGAGCTCAAAATACTGAATCAACCCATTTCATACTACACTACTTCCACACTTTGCACTGTGCTTCACATTCACATTCTTTTCCTAGGAATTCACATCACACATTTTCTACAGTACATATCATATCTCATCACATCCCTATAATACCAAAAATGATCTTACATATATACCTTTTACATCCACAAACACCTACAACATCAATTAGGTAGGCCTAATTAGATGTATCCTACAAAACATTACTTGTCAACTCAAGATCAAACTATACACACTTCACGCCTTAATCCAAAACTTGTAACACATCTAAATAGGTCATCATGGACCTATAATATGTCATGTCTCAGACTTTGATGTTGCTTGCATTTACTTTATGTGGAACTGATATATGAATAATTGTGTGTGATGGAATAAATATTATGTTTTTTGAAAGATGAAATAAGTGAATGTTTATTTTATTTTAGAAAAGATGCAATGTAATGAATATTATTTTATTTCAAAATGATGCAATATAGAGAATGTTATTTTGGAATAATGAATTATATAGCTTCAATTTATTTTTGGACACTAATCTATTAATGGGTGCTTGAGTTTTCATGAGTTGCAGGTTGTCGAAGACCAAGGGTGTGCTTAAGGTAGATGAGGCTAGCTACCTGGCAAGGTTAAGATGGAATGGTCTCTCTCACACAAACAAACACTTAGTAAACATATAGTTTCATTTAGAAATTCATTTAGTTAATTATTTTATATTGTCTCTTACTTTATATTTGTGTATTTAATTAATTAGTGGTAGAAATTAAATGCACTTAGAAAATAAAAGAATTATTTTTATTTTATTTTAATTAATGATTTCATTTGAAGATTAAATTATATTTATTTATTATTTTGTGGATAATTGTGATGCATGGAAAATAAATTGTCTTTTCTATTAAAAAATAATTTTATTAGATGAATTTGAAATAAATCTTGGAAAAGAAAGATTTTCGAAAAAAAATATGTGAGATAGAAAATTATTAGAAAATTAGAAAAAATGAAGAAAAGAAGTTAAATTTAGAAAAACAAAACAAAAAAAAACAAAGCAAAACAAAGATGGGAAAAAGAGAGAAAATAATAAAAAGAGGATAATCTCTTATTCTTTTAAAAACGAGAAGATTCATTCAAAATTGGAGATTAATTTTTTTTTCTCTATCTTCCATTCTGCAAAAACAATAACTAAAGTAGAGTAAGGAATTTGAGAAAAGTAGAAGAAGAATAGGGGAAAGAGAAGGAGAACAAGAGTGAGCCAAATAGAAAGCATTTACTAGGTTTTTAATTCATTTTCCAATGAATTTAAATTCAGAATGTGTCAATAAATGATTGTTTTTCTTCGCTAATACCCAATTGTATATATCAATTGTACTCATGTCTATAGAGTTTAAATGCTTTATTTTATGTATGAAAATTTATAATTCATGGTTTTATGCCTTTATTTCTTTTATAATATTTATATATAAATATATATACCTATATATATTATATTATACTATGTGAATACTTTGCATCAAATATATACAGTAATATATATAGATGTCGTTCAACACAACATAACTAAAATCCTTTTGGAATTCCCCTAAGTCGATGTTTGTCTAGAGTTTAGAATGAATGGGAGTTAACATAAATATGGTTTAATTTCTTTTGATTGTAAACACAACCTATGGCTACAAGGGAGCAAAGTTGTGGAGAGAAATGACTTCCCATAGGCCGAGGCTTGTGGGAGGGGTGCTGCCCTCCCACAATGGTTGTTTCCATCAAATTGTCGCCTTTCCCTTCATCCTTTCTATGGATTGAACTTTGGATGCTTTGTACTCATTAGAAATTTGATTCATGAATAAAATTTTCTTTAAAACTTTGCTAGACTCAATTTTCGATTGTATGGAAATCATTGGAAGTATCTCAGGCAGCGATTTACATGTCTACAATTCCCTTTCATAGAACTTCAATCTGCAGATAAATATAAGTATATAAGCTATGATTTCTTGTATGTTATTTTCTTTTAACTTCGAGTATGTATGTATGTATGTATGTATGTATGTATGTATGTATGTATGTATGTATGTATGTATGTATGTATGCGTGAATAATTTTGTATCATTGTAGTAAATACTGCTGTATCAAATGAAATATTTCTATATATGTAAATTACTGTTGTTTTAAAAATAATATATCTCTGAATTTGTAATTAATTTTGTCTTTAAAATGGTATATTTCTGAATATGTATATATATACATATATATAAACGCATATATGTGTAAAAGCATTATTTATTTTCTGCAATAAATATATTCATATCTGATTTAGAACTGCTCCTCTTGAATACTAAAATATAAATCTATATTGAATTTGGAAAAATGTTTATACAAATGAGTTAATAGAATTTTTGTGCACAAATAGAAGGATTTATTCATTTGAATATACTTGCAATTTTTCACTTATAAAGTAGGAAAACTGAATGAGTTAAGTAAACTGTTGGATGCAAAATTTAATGCAAGCAACTTATTATACCTTCTTATAGATGGACATGCAAACCAAAATAACAAAATTTGGAGTTATATGTGTTTTTGAAAGAATGCTAGAATTAGTGATTGCTTGACTCTTATACAAACTTGTGAGATGTTATGTATTATTTATTATTTCTATGGAATTACTTCCGGGACATGATGTCGAATGTGGGCTCCTAGAGACACTAATTTAACTTTTCTAAATTACCAATTTATTTATTATTTCTTGGCCAAGCTGTTGTGCCAGTGAAATAGATGGTTTGAAAAGCCTATATTTTATATTATATATGTCTCTGCCACATCTTGTATGCGAGTATTATGTTATTCTAGTTTAGGAATTGTGTATAGGCATCAGAAACACATCGAGAGATTCCCTCTTGCTTATACCATTTCAAGTTGCTAGGCTCCTCGTGTAGGGTCAATTCTTTCTTCATGTTAGGAAGAAACCCAGGGAAGTTCAGTACTTCGTGGTTGGTCAGAAAAGGAACCTTAACCTTACTCTTGGCCTCGGCTTGTGGAAGACCTTTAGAGTCATGGCGGTTGACAACAAAGATTATTATATTATATGGATATACTTCTTTGTATTATACTTGTATGGCTTGCATAACCAATCTGTAAATGTAAACTTATCTTCATGGATGTAATTATTGATGCATTGAAACAGATTTAATGCAACACCCTATTGGTGTATGAGATTGCATTTCATTATTGTAACTTGCCTTAGAGAATTTAAGGATATTTTATTTAATATATGTATATCACTTTCCGTATTTGGATTATGCATTGCTTTATGGGATACTATTTTTAGTATGTGAGTTTTTTTAGCTTCACATAATAGCTCCCACATAGTTAACTAATCAACACTTCTTTTAACTCTACACAAACCCAAACATATTAGGTCAGCGTTGCTAGTGAGACAACACCAAAATACACCAATTGATTACCCAAAAACTAACATGCAAACCTCCAAAACACACACCACTAAGAAAACACACTCTTCTGACACCTATAAACACTCCCTCAAATCCGCATAACCAGATATGCTTCCATGGTGAAGTGCGGACCAATCCAAACAGGCACTCTGCACTTGCAAACTCGGTAAATTGTCAACCATAAATTTTGCACCATAGGACATAAAGACATGAAACTTTAGATTTAAGGTCCTCCAACATGTACCAAAATTTCATTAGAATCACAGATAGAAATACCACAAGGTGAACTAAAGTGAACCAAAAAATTGATGCTTTGTACATTGAAACCTATGTTCTAGACTTAGTCAATTATTCAACATATCTATTTTACACCAAAGAAAAGCCTCTGCATCTCTATGTTGAATTACCATCTCCATGCTCACTCATGCTTCACCAATAAATGTAACTCAATGTAGACATCAAACCATAATGTTGACATAAATGACAACGTTGTATAAGCTCATGCTCATGTTGTCAACAACCATATCAATGACAATCTCCTCAACCTTCCAACACGAAAGGAAATTTTTAGATTCTAAAATGCAATAATAAATTGAACCTAGATTGACAAATCTAGAAATTAAAACTTTTGTATCTTTTGAAATGAAAAATTCTATTAAAAAAATTACTTTTTCAACAAAATATGCATGCATAAATGATAAATTTAAACACTCTCAGATTGTATTTAGACCTTAACATGACTTAATTAAGATTTTAAAAGGTTTTGAGTGCAATAAACATTAAGTTCAATAAAATGTGGTGTGGGGAAAGAGGATATAGGGTCTAAATCTAATGCAGAGGTAGGGATGACATCAACAACCTTGTATCATTTTCACAATTTGATCTTTAGGAGTTCATTCAAAACTCAGAGACGACTCATCATTGAACTAGCCATCCAGTGGCTCCAATACACCCTTATTGTTTCAAATATTCTCCAAGGTTCCAAGAGGCATCTAACAAGATTAGATTGCTAAAATTAATAGATCCAACTCACTGACAAAGACTCAAGAATCTCTATTTGCACTTTCACCATTCAAGCTTCCACTTGCCTAGTAGTACTCCAAAACTAGTTTTTGCATCTTCCTTCACAACCAATCAATCAAACTCAAAAATGGCCTACACTTCTAGGGACCCATTAACCTGCTACAAATCATATCACAAAACTACCATAGGGTTCTTCAGACCATCTATACCCAAATTGACCTTTTAGGCTAAAATGGGCTCCAATTAGCCCTCTTTTACAAAGGACTTCACCTTCAAACTTCTTCCCAACTCCTCAAACCTCAAAATAGTCTTAACTATTCCTCCAAAACACAAGAATCACCAACCAATAAGTCCCTACAGACTGACCAAGACCCATTTCTCTTAAACCCTCCTTTTTTTCAACTTTGACTAGGGCTTATTCATTTACCTATGCCCTAACCACCCATCAACCTAAAACCTCTTCAATCCCTCTTCATTTTTCCTATACATGGTCAAAATAACATTACATTAGACTGCCTTTATGTTTTCTATGCACTTCCTTTGTAATCCCATCAATTTTCACTCTTTTTCCACCCTTTTCCAATAGGGTTTCTAAATTCTCCTCTCCTCAGACCCTTCTCAACTACTCAGACCTTCAATACATCCTCAATGACACTTTTTCACTCTATTTTTAAGGTTTTCTACTCACTTTAAGGCCACTGTCCACTTTTGGCCTACTCTAGCCTTGTTACTAAGGCACCAAACTAGGTTTTTGACATGGGGCAGCGTGAGGATCTCTTACAAACCATTCTTCAGGATTTATTCTTGACTTCTAACCTTAAACCTATATCCTACTGGTCCATTCCACCAAGAAATACTGGTCATAGAAAGGTGGAATAGACTTCTAGTGCATTAAGCCAACAAACCCCTTATGCTTTGTTTTCAGACTTGCCTGCAAGAATCAACCTTTTTTGCACTCAGATCCTAATGCTTCTCTACAAGAAATAATTCATAATAGAGATAAAACCATAATAAAGAGAATTCCAATAAAAAATGATCATAACCCTGCTGTACGGACCCGTACACAGGCTAAAAAGAGAAGAAAATACAAAAATTTACTAAACAGATCTTTTTGATTGATTTCTTCCTTTTAGAATAATTTCAAAAACCCCTGAACAAGCCTTCAAGAGGCCTTAAATAAAATTTGCAACCAAAAAAAAACCATAAAACACCTATAACTACTCATCCAATAACATAGACCCTTACATTGCTTAATCTTGCATTATTTTGACAATTGTGACATGTATTACATCATTATGCAAACTTTGCATTCTTTTACACTAACCAACATTAAAGACCCTTAATTACATCATCAATGGGATCAAAGTTCTTATTCAACATGAAATGACTCAAATAACCCCCTAGTTTCCTAACGCCTTCCTCCAAGGATGAATTTTGTAAATGTGTGCTTTGGGTGCTCCTGCGCCATACACCCTGGCTTAAAAATTCTTCCAAGTCCCTTGGAAGCCTTCACCTACAAAAAATATGGATCTCCATCCTTTGATACTCCTTGTAGATTTTTCATTTTTACCTTTGGCTTAATTTTGTCCATGTTCATCATTCCTTTTCTTGCATTATTTCCTTGAACTTGCACTATTAAACTTAGACTTGCACTTACACATCCCATCCAACTTCTCTCAACATTCACAACACATTTACTCAACACCACATTATACTCTTCACCTTTCATCTTGACTTTAGGCTTGTCTCTCATCAACAAAATTTTCAACACAAGGAAGCATCATATGACTCCTTTCATCCTCTGCCTTCTAACTCCTTCCTTCACAATCTTCCTCAACTTTCCCATGCTCAAAACAACCTGTACAGTAGCATACATCTGCCACACAACCTTTGACCAATCCATTTCACTTGCTTTCTTCTCCATCATAATTGGAGACTTCTCAAATTCTTTTTCTTTAGCCTTCACTACGCTGCTCACTATCAACTCTTCCTTTCTAGGTTCTCTTGGAACTTCACTTATCCAATTTGCTTGATCTTCTTCACCTTCCAAGGTGAATATAACTTTCTCATCATCTGCACATTCTTCTACAAACTCACTCACTATCTTTTTCATTTCTTTTTGACTCACTGTCTTATTTTCTTCCTTATCTTGTTCTTCATCCATGAACTCCTCACTAGCATCTTCAAAGACATCTTCTTCTTCCTCTATCTTCTTTCCTTCTTCAAGTTCCTTTACCTTCAGTTTGTGCATCAACATCACTACCTCATTTACCTCTCTGATATACAGTCCACTGTGTCTACAACCTTTGTCTTCTTTTTGTCTGCATTTTCCTTTAGGGGACACTCCAATGCCCCAATCATGATATTTTCATTTTTTTCAAGCCTTCCATGAATTTCTCCAACCTGCTCACTTGTCTTGATTGTCTCCATGCTCTTCTTTCATACTATTAGCCTTCAAGATCTCTCTATCATTATATCCTCCATCCTTTATGTCAACATACTGCTGCTGCAACTCATCTCCTCTGTCAATCTCTAATTTCTTCTTTTTACTTTGTCCTTTCAGTAGACATTTTCTTTCACCTTTACAGACCTCACTAGGCCTCCTTTGCCTCTCCATTGATGACTGTCTTTCACTTTTATTCTTTTCTTTTTGAGGGATCTCTTTCCCAAGTGCTCTTTTGTCATAAATCACTATACCAAACATGTCCTTTGTTTCCTTTACATCATTTTCTTGCAACTGCAAAACTTCTGTCCTACCTTTATCTTCATCATACTTTCTATCCTTTTCTTGTTCTCTCAAGGTCTTCTCATCTCTGGCCTTCACTATCTTTGTTTCCTTTTCCTCCAAACACTCTCTTTTACCACACATGCATATCCTTCTTTGTGTCCCTTCTTCCTATAAACAAATCAAGGTGTACCTTTTCCCATCCTTTTCAATTGTATACACATTAAGTCTCCCATCATGTATAGAAAATCTATCAAATTTCCAAACCCTTCCTAGTATCATATGACAGTCCCTTATAGGCATAATATCACATAATAGAACATCTTTATAAGGACCAATTTGAAAATCTACAAATGCTTTCTCTCTAACCATAACATACTGACTATCATTTACCCAATATGCCTTGTAAGGTGATTCATGTTTTAGCCTTGTCAAATGAAATTTTTCATTCATTTCTTCTGAAACTACATTATCCAATAAACCTAAATCAATCAGTACCTTACATACCTTACCTCTGCATTTGCATCTGGTCTGGAAAACAACATTCCTCATTTGTTCCTCTTTCTCATCCAACCTTCTAATGACCATAATGTCTTGTATCTTCAAATGCTTCTCCTTCAATCTTCAAGAGATCTACTTCCTCGCTTTGATACCACATTGATGTATAGATAGGGGTGACGTCAACAACCTTGTATCATTTTCACAATTTGATCTTTAGGGGTTCATTCAAAACTCAGAGATGACTCATCATTGAACTAGCCATCCAGTGGCTCCAATACACCCTTATTGTTTCAAGTCTTTTCCAAGCTTCCAAGAGGCATCTACCAAGATTAGATTTCTCAAATTAATAGAGCCAACTCACTAACAAAGACTCAAGAATCTTTGTTTGCACTTTCACCATTCAAGCTTCCACTTGCCTAGTAGTACTCCAAAACCAGTTTGTGCATCTTCCTTCACAACCAATCAATCAAAATAACAAATGCCTTACACTTCTAGGGACCCATTAACCTACTAAAATTCATATCACAAAAATACCATAGGGTTCTTTAGACCATCTATACCCAAATTGACCTTTTATGCTAAAACAGGCTCCAATTAGCCCCCTTTTACAAAGGAGTTCAACTTCAAAATTGTCCCCAACTCCTCAAACCTCAAAAAATTCTTAAATATACCTCCAAAAATCAAGAATCACCAACCAATAAGTCTGTACAGACTGACCAAGACCCATTTCTCTTAAACCCTCCTTTTTCTGAACTTTGATTAGGGCTTATTCATTTACCTATGCCCTGACCACCCACCAACCTAAAACCTCTTCAATCCATCTTCATTTTTCTTGTACATGGTCAAAATAACATTACATCATACTACCTTTATCTTTGCTATGCACTTCCTTTGTAATCTCATCAATTTTCACTCTTTTTCCACCCTTTTCCAATAGGGTTTCTAACTTCTCCTCTCCTTAGACCCTTCTCAACTACTCAAACCTTCAATACATCCTCAATGACACTTGTTCACTCTGTTTTCAAGGGTTTCTACCAACTTTAAGGCCACTATCCACTTTTTCCCTACTCTAGCCTTGTTACTAAGGCACCAAACTAGGTTTTTGAGATGGGACAGCATGAGGATCTCTTATAAACCATTCTTCAAGATTTATTCTTGATTCATACCCCTACACCTATATCCTAGAAGTCCATTCTACCAAGAAACAATTGTCAGAGAAAGGTGGAATGGACTTCTAGTGCATTAAGCCAACAATCCCCTTATGCTCTCTTTTCAGACCTGCCTGCAAGAATTAACCTTTTTTGCACTTAGATCCTAATGCTGCTCTACAAGAAAGGATTCAGAATAGAGATAAATCCATACTAAAGAGAATTCCAATCATCAATTATCATAACCCTGCTGTACGGATTCGTACACAGGCTGAAAAGAGAAGAAAACACAAAAATTTATTAAACAGAGCTTTTTGATTGATTTCTTCCTTTAAGAATGCTTTCAACAACCTCTACATGAGCCTTCAAGAGTGCTTAAATACAATTTGCAAACATAAATAAACCATAAAACACCTATAACTACTCATCCAACCACGTAGACCCTTACATTGCTTAATCTTGCATTATTTTGACAATTGTGGCATGTATTACATCATTGTGCAAACTTTGCATTCTTTTGCACTAACCAACATTAAATACGCCTAATTACATCATTAATGGGCTCAAAGGCCTTATTCAACATGAAATGACTTAAACACACCCCTATTTTCCTAATGCCTTCCTCCAAGGATGAATTTTGTAAATGTGTGCTTTGGGTGCTCCTGCACCATACGCCTTGGCTTAAAAATACTTCCAAGTCCCTTGGAAGCCTTCACGTGCAACAAATTTGGATCTCCATCCTCTGATACTCCTTGTAGATGCTTCATTTTTACCTTTGGCTTAGTTTTGTCCATGTTCATCATTACTTTGCTTGCATTTTTTACTTGAACTTGCACTATTAAACTCATACCTACACTTACACATCCCATCTAGTTGCTCTCAACATTCTCAACACGTCTACTCAACACCACATTATACTCTTCAACTTTCATCTTGACTTTAGGCTTGCCTCTTATCAGCAAAATTATCAACACAAGGAAGCAACATAGGACTCCCTTCATCCTCTTCCTTCTAACTCCTTCCTTCACAATCTTCCTCAGCTTTCCCATGCTCAAAACAACCTATACAGTAGCATACATCTGCCACACAACCTTTGACCAATCCATTTCACTTGCTTTCTTCATCATAATTGGAGACTTCTCAAATTCTTTTTATTTAGCCTTGACTAGGTTGTTCACTATCTACTCTTCCTTTCTAGGTTCTCTTGGAACTTCACTTATCCACTTTGCTTGATCTTCTTCACCTTCCAAGGTGACTGTAACTTTCTCATCATCTGCACATTCTTCTACAAACTCACTCACTATCTTTTTCACTTCTTTTTGACTCACTGTCTTTTCTTCTTCCTTATCTTGTTCTTCACCCATGAAATCCTCACTACCATCTTCAAAGACATCTTCTTTTTCCTCTATCTTATTTCCTTGTTCAAGTTCCTTTACCTTCAGTTTGTGTATCAGCATCACTGCCTCATTTACCTCTATATCCTCTGATATACAGTCCACTGTGTCTGCAACCTTTGTCTTCTTTTTATTTTCATTTTCCTTTAGGAGACACTCCACTACCCCAATCATGATCTTTTAATTTTTTTCAAGCCTTTCATGGCTTTATCCAACCTACTCACTTGTCTTGACTGTCTCCACACTCTTTTCTTTCATACTATCATACTTCAAGATATCTCTATCATTATATCCTCCATCCTTTATGTCAACATACTGCTGCTACAACTCATCTCCTCTATCAATCTCTAGCTACTTCTTTTTACTTTGTCCTTTCAGTAGACATTTTCTTTCACCTTTACAGACCTCAGTAGGTCTCCTTTGCCTCTCCATTGATGACTGTGTTTCACATTTATTCTTTTCTTTTTGAGGGTTCTCTATCCCAAGTGCTCTTTTTACATAAATCACTATACCAAACATGTCCTTTGTTGCCTTTACCTCATTCTCTTGCAAATGCAAAACTTCTGTCCTACCTTTGTCTTCATCATACTTTCTATCCTTTTCTTGTGATCTCAAGGTCTTCACATCTCTAACCTTCACTATCTTTGTTTCCTTTTCCTCCAAACACTCTCTTTTACCACACATGCATATCCTTCTTTGTGTCCCTTCTTCCTACAAACAACTCAAGGTGTACCTTTTCCCATCCTTTTCAATTGTATACACATCAAGTCTCCCATCATGTATAAAAAATCTATCAAATTTCCAAACCCTTCCTAGTATCATATGACAGTCCCTTATAGGCATAATATCACATAATAGAACATCTTTATAAGGACCAATTTGAAAATGTACAAATGCTTGCTCTCTAACCATAACATATTGACTATCATTTACCCAATATGCCTTGTAAGGTGATTCATGTTTTAGCCTTGTCAAATGAATTTTTTCATTCATTTCTTCTGAAACTACATTATCCAATGAACCTGAATCAATCAGTACCTTACATACCTTACCTTTGCATTTGAATCTGGTCTGGAAAGGAGCATTCCTCATTTGTTCCTCTTTCTCATCCAACCTTCTAATGGCCATAATGTCTTGTATCTTAAAATGCTTCTCCTTCAATCCTCAAGAGATCTACTTCCTCTCTCTAATACCACTATGATGTAGAGATAGGGATGACATCAACAACATTGTATCATTTTCACAATTTGATCTTCATGGGTTCATTCAAAACTCAGAGATGACTCATCATTGAACTAGCCATCCAGTGGCTCCAATACACCCTTTTTGTTTCAAATATTCTCCAAGCTTCCAAGAAGCATCTAATAGGATTAGATTGCTAAAATTAATAGATCCAACTCACTGACAAAGACTCAAGAATCTCTATTTGCACTTTCACCATTCAAGCTTCCACTTGCCTAGTAGTACTCCAAAACCAGTTTTTGCATCTTCCTTCACAACCAATCAATCAAACTCAAAAATGGCCTACACTTCTAGGGACCCATTAACCTACTACAAATCATATCACAAAACTACCATAGGGTTCTTCAGACCATCTATACCCAAATTGACCTTTTAGGCTAAAACAAGCTCCAATTAGCCCTCTTTTACAAAGGACTTCACCTTCAAACTTGTCCCAAACTCCTCAAATCTCAAAAAAGTCTTAAATCTGCCTCCAAAACTTAAGAATCACCAACCAATAAGTCCCTAAAGACTCACCAAGACCCATTTCTCTTAAACCCTCCTTTTTTTCAACTTTGACTAGGGCTTATTCATTTACCTATGCCATGACCACCCACCAACCTAAAAACTCTTCAATGCCTCTTCATTTTTCCTATACATGGTCAAAATAACATTACATCAGACTACCTTTATCTTTGCTATGCACTTCCTTTGTAATCCCATCAATTTTCACTCTTTTTGCACCCTTTTCCAATAGGTTTTCTAACTTCTCCTCTCCTCATACCCTTCTCAACTACTCAAACCTTCAATACATCCTCAATGACACTTTTTCACTATATTTTCAAAGGTTTCTACCCACTTTAAGGCCACTATCCACTTTTGGCCTACTCTAGCCTTGTTACTAAGGCACCAAACTAGGTTTTTGACATAGGGTAGCGTGATGATATCTTATAAACAATTCTTCAGGATTTATTCTTAACTCCTACCCCTACACCTATATCCTACTAGTCCATTCCACCAAGAGACATCGGTCACAGAAAGGTGGAATGGACTTCTAGTGCATTAAGCCAACAAACCCCTTATGCTCTGTTTTCAGACCTTCCTGCAAGAATCAACCTTTTTTGCAGTCAGATCCTTATGCTGCTCTACAAGGAAGGATTTAGAATAGAGATAAAACCATACTAAATAGAATTTGAATCATCAATGATCATAACCCTGCTGTATGGACCCGTACACAGGCTAAAAAGAGAAGAAAACAAAAAAAATTACTAAACAGAACTTTTTGATTGATTTCTTCCTTTAAGAATGCTTTCAACAACCCTTGCATGAGCCTTCAAGAGGCCTTAAATACAATTTTCAACCAAAAACCAACCATAAAATTCCTATAACTGCTCATCCAACCACCTAGACCCTTACATTGCTTAATCTTGCATTATTTTGACAATTGTGACATGTATTACATCATTATGCAAACTTTGCATTCTTTTGCACTAACCAGCATTAAAGACCCCTAATTACATCATTAATGGGCTCAAAGGCCTTATTCAACATGAAATGACTCAAATACCCCCTATTTTCCTAATGCCTTCCTCCAAGGATGAATTTTGTAAATGTTTCCTTTGGATGCTCCTACACCAAAATCACACGTTCTTCTATATCATAATGGAAGGAACAAAAAATGATCACAAACACACGCACTTGACTACTAACCTCAATGGAAGAGCCAAAATGGAAAATTAGGGTTTTGATTCTTTCATTGGGGAATGATTTGATATTTGTCAATTGATTGTTGATTGACTTAATTTGATAATGTAAATATGCACCTAGCTCAACTATGAAAATACAACAAATTGTTATGATTTTAGGAAAACACAAAATAAAAAACCAAAAATAGAGCATAGAGCAATAGAGTGTAGACATAGAGGAACTTGACATATAAAATTTGAGCTTGATTGGGCTAGAAAGGGGTGTTGGTAGCCTAGACCTAAGAATGTGAACCTTTAGAAATAGAATTCAAATCTTAGTTGGTCATTTTTTTAGGCTCTTCCTTTCTATACCCAGTTTCAAAATTTCATTTGTTGCTAGTAAATTCCATTTTCCCTAATTTGTTGACTTATAAGGTTTGAATGCTTGAATGAGCGATTAGGCCTTCAATCCTTTTCCAAATTCACTTTAAATATGTAACCTACACACAAGGAAGAGGGGTTTAAGGGTTGTGTCGTATAGGGGATTTCCTAATTCAAAACTTTTTTTGGTATTTCTACATCCACTGGCTATATTAATATAAAAGAGTGCTTAGCCTTGGCCGAGTAGAGGATAATGGATAAAGGATTGATAAATTGATAATTTCTACAACTTAACACCCATATTTGTATTCCTTGATGAATTGAAGTTGTTTTACTCATTACCCTCAAGGAGAATTGGAAGCTTGATTTGAAGTCCTACAAGTGTTAGTGATCACAACACAAATGCAAATGAAACATAAACAAACTCACATGAAAACTTGATGCATTGATAACATGATACTTGATTGAAATAATACTACAATAATTTGTTGCAAGTATGAGCAAGCTTGGTGATGTTGTCATTAATGTTGTCATTGATGTCAACATAGTTCAAAATGTTGTATATTGTGCATGTATAGTTGATATGCTATTGAGATGTTGTGAGTACATGAAGCTATCCTTATGATGTTGCAGATGTGCTGAAATGATGAGTTTCTAAGTGCTTTTGAGAAAATTAATAAAAGAAAGAAGTAATAGTTTTGTATGTTTTCAGAATGTGCTCTGTGTTTCTTCTGTGTTGATCCTATGCTTGTGTGGATCTGAAGGGTTGTTGTTGGGGATCTGTTGGTGTCATCTCCTAAGTTTTAGTTTCTGGTTTGATGGAGTATGAAAGTTGTGTTCACCGGTGTGTGAACTAGTTTGACAGAGTTGCTTCTCTGTGGACTGGGAGAAATTTTTTTGCTCCATAGTCTTCCACTATTTTTTTTCAGATCTTGTGGATTTGGAATATGTCTTGCAATGGTGTTCTTTGTGTTTTGGCAGAGATGTTCATGGTTTGGTGCTCCAGAAGTTTAGTTTTAGAGTTGTTGTATGTATTTGCACAGTCCAGATGGACTGATGGAAGGTGTTCTATGTTTGAAGGTTGTTGCACTTGTTGTAGATGTATCTAAAGGTATCTAAGATGTGTTCTCATGCATGATAAATAATGTTACATCATTCTCATGTTATCTTCTTGTTGGGAAGCATGTACTTCAATGTTCATTTATGTTTCCATTAGGTTTGGTCAACCTCGAGTTTACACTTCATATGAAGAATTAAAAATTTAACTAAGGAAGCATGTGGCTGATCCAAGGTGTTGTTTTTGGTCTTGGTTAAGTATGTAATTGGTTCGCTCTTATTCCTTTCCACCAAGGGAATGTTGAGTTGCCGACCTAATTTGAATTTATGAAATGAAGCGTATATGGTGACCTTGGAGAAAGTTTATAAGGTTGAAGATGATATAAATGCAAGTCGAGTTGCAAAAGATTAAATTATACAAAGTGACGAAGTAAGCCACAAGTGAAGAGCAGAGTTGTACGAAAGTGAGTTGAGACAACAATACTTCATTGTGTTAGATTCTTGAAAGCAGTGAGTTGAAGGTTTATGATATCTTCTAATCTAGGTTGCGGATGTGTGTAAATTTTTGTGGTGGATGTTTATGTTATCTTTTGTATCTGTAGGCAGTGAGCCTCCTTGTTGGACAGTGAGTCATTTCTATAGGCAATGAGCCTTTGTATTTAGGTAATGTGCCCTTGGTAGTGAGCCTCTTGTATTCAGTTTTTCTATCTCTTTATATTGTGAGTTAACCCTCAACGTGTTTTTTCCCTTATTGGGTTTTCCACGTAAAATATGGTGTTCATTGTGTTGACTTTGATTTTTGTTATTTGCATTTCATGTTCATACTTAGTAACATAATAGTGTGGTTGTGAAGTTGATAAGTGTTTCAAGTTTTGAATTTGAATTTGGTGATAATTTATTCACCCCCCCTCTCAGTTGTACTACGCCTTTTAACAATTGATATTAGAGCCTTGGTTCCTTGGTGTAGAGATTAACTGCTTAAGGTAGATCCGATGGTGCATAAGTTGGTGATCCCTATGTTTGATGGATTTGATTACAGTGTCTGGAAAGTGAAAATGAGAGGATATATTATCTCTTGGTTACAAAACCTGGAAGGCTGTTGAGACAAAGTATGTTGCTCGGTGAGTGGTCCTAATACTACAGATGAGGTTTTTTCTTATGAGGAGAATGAAAAAGCGAGGTATGCTATTTACAGTGCTTTAGCCAAGACTGGGCGAACAAAATTTATCTCTTTGGGCACTGCTTATGAAGTTTGGAAGAAGTTGGAAGATCTTTATGAAGGAAATGATGGAGTGAAATTGACAAAGAAGCTGACAACAAAATGTAGATATGAGAATATGAAAATGGAAGAAGGAGAAGATATTGCAAGCTATTTTCAGAGGATTTATCTAGCAACAAATGAAGTTAGAAATCAAGGGGGTACTCTGACTGATGAAGATATAATTGAGAAGATTCTATTTACCCTAACAGAGTGTTACAGTGACAAGGTTTTAGTTATTGAGGAAACATATGATCCTAAGAAATATACTGAGGAAAATTTATTTGGCACCTTGACTGCATTTGAGATGAGAAAGTTTGGAAAGAAAGAGGAGAAGACAGAGACAACATTTAAAGCAACAAATATTGAAGATGATCCAGATGGTGATGGTTCAGATGAGTTGGAAGTGAACTTTACAAGGAAGTTGAAGAAAGGTACTGGTAAGTATAAAGGTATGTTTCCCTTTAAAATTTTTAGTTCTGGTAATATTGGTCATTATGCTTCAATATGTTCGAATAGATTTGTACATAAGAAGAACATAGATCATAAAGATAGAAAGGATAAGAAATAAAAAAAAGTTACTATGTTAGAGAAGAAGCTGGAATCTCTAATGATGAATCTGATTATGAGGGTGATGATAGTGAATGCTTGTTCTTAGCTTTGGAGAGTAAATATGTGTCTACTAACTCTGGAAAATGTGCAAGAAAAAGTGATTTAGAGAACAAGAAGGATGAGATGGAAGGTACTTTGGTCACTGCATTTCATGCTAGATAGGATGAAGACTATTGGGTGATTGATAGTGGATGTTCTAATCACATGAATGGAGATAAAATTAAGTTCACTAAACTTGAAAATTATGATGGTGATTTGGTCATGTTTGGTGATGATTCTGGAGAAAAGATTGTTGGGAAATGTACAATTAGTTTTGATGGAATTCATAGTATTGATGATGTATATTATGTAAAGGGCTTAAGGAATAACCTTTTGAGTGTTGGAAAAATGTGTAGCAAAGGTTTCAAACTTGTGTTTTAGGATAATATATGTGAAATCAGAAAAGGATCTGGAGCTATGGTTGTTGTAGGAAGGAGAACTCATGGAAACATCTATTAGCTTAAGGGTGTTGATGGTTAGTGCGTTGTATCTCAAGTTAATGAAGGTTGGTTATGGCATCGGAGAATGGGACATGTAAACTTTGATAATTTGGTCAGGATCAATTCAAGAGATGTGGTCTGAGGTCTTCCTAAAATCATAAAGCCTGCTAATACTGTTTGTAGAAGTTGTCAGTTAGGGAAACAAACAAGATGTAGTTTCAAAGGAAAAGAGTAAACTACTACCGAAATGCTTGAATTAATTCATACAAACCTTTGTGGTCCTACTAGAATAGGAAGCCTAAATGGTGACAGGTATTTCATCCTCCTTATTGATGATTATTCTCGAATGACATGGGTTGCTTTTCTTAGAGAAAAGACTCAGGCTCTAGATAGGTTTAAAGTGTTCAAAGCAAGAGTAGAAAATGAAGTGATCCTAAGAATCAAATGTTTGAGATCTGATAGAGGTGGATAATTCACTTCTAGTGAGTTTAATGCATTTTATGAAGAGCATGGCATAAAAAGACACTTTTCTGCTCCTAGAACCCCACAGTAGAATGGAGTGGTTGAGAGAAAGAACCAGACTATATAGGAAGTTGCAAGAACCATGATGAAAGAAGCAAATGTACTTGATGTGTACTAGAGAGAGGAAATACACATTGTTGTTTATGTTCTTAACAGGGTTTAGATCATAGGCAACAACACAAAGAATCCTTATGAGTTATGGACTGGTAAGGCTCCTACTGTTAAATACTTTAAGGTGTTTGGAAGAAGATGTTACATTAAAAGAGATGATGAGAATCTTGGGAAGTTTGATTCTAGATGTGATGAAGGAATTTTTCTTGGATATTCAACTACCAGCAAGGCATATAGATGCTTTAATAAAATATTGAGGAAGATTGTTGAGAGTGCTAATGTGAAGGTTGATGAGGGTATGCACAAACGTATTGAGATAACTGAAATTGAGCTAGATGATCCTATTGGTGGACCAGTAATTGAAGAGAATAAGGAAGAGGAAGAAGAACAAATTGAAGAAGAAGAAGAAGAATAAAATGAACCAGAACGTGTTCCTAAGACTCCTAAGTATGTCCAGAAGAATCATCTAGAGGAACAGATAATTGGAGATAAGAGTGAAGGTGTGGAGACAAGAAGTAAAGTAGCAGTTGAGGTAAATTTGTGTTTTCTTTCTAAAATAGAACCTAAGTCTGTGTGTGAAGCATGTGTGAAGATGAAAGTTGGGTTAGAGCTATGAAAGAAGAGTTGCAGCAAATAGAGAAGAATCAAACATGGGAACTAGTTCCTAGACCTATGAAGAAGAATGTAATTGGTTCAAATTGGGTGTTCAAGAATAAGTTGAATGAAAATGGTGAAGTTATAAGAAACAAAGCAAGAATTGTATGCAAGGGATACTCACAAGTTGAAGGAATATATTTTGAAGAGACATTTGCCTCGGTGGAAAGAATGGAAGCTATTAGGATGTTTTTTCCATTTTTTTCCCACAAGGACTTCAAATTATATCAAATGGATGTCAAGTCTATATTTATGAATGGTGAATTGGAAGAAGAAGTATACATGGAACAACCTGAAGGATTTCAGTTATCAGACAAACCAGATATGGTTTGTAAGTTGAAGTAGGAATTGTATGGACTGAAACAAGCTCTCAGAGCATGGTATGCAAGATTGGATAGATACTTGACACAATAAGGATTCAACAAAGGCTTTGCTAACAACAATCTTTACTTCAAAGTGCAAGGTAACAAAATGCTGATAGTGGTAGATATATTGATGATATCATTTTTGGAGGAAATGAAAGTATGTGTAAGAGATTTGCAGAAGAAATGCAAAAAGAATTTGAAATGTCCATGATTGGTGAGTTGAATTTCTTTCTTGGTCTTCAAGTAAATCAAATTGATAAGGGGATATTCATTTCACAATCGAAATATGTGAAAAAGTTATTATAGAAGTTTGGTATGGATGACTCCAAACTGGTTAGTACTCCTATGGTGATTAGATGTAAGTTGTAAAGATGATGAATTTTCTCAATCTAATCAGAGTAAATACAGATCTATGATTGGTAGACTGTTGTATCTTATTGCTATCAGACCGGATATCATGCATGTAGTATGCTTAGTTTCCAAATTTCAAGCAGATCCTAAAGAATCACATGTTATAGCTGTAAAGAGGATATTCAAATATCTTAAAGGCACACCGGATTATGGCTTATGGTATCCTAAGGATACATATTTCACTTTAAGTGCTTATACCGATGCAGATTGGGCTAGTTGTGTGGATGACCAAAAGAGTACCAGTGGAGGTTCTTTCTTTCTTGGTGGAAGATTGGTTGCATGGTTAAGTAAGAAACAAGACTCAGTTTCTTTATCCACTGTAGAAGTAGAGTATATTGTTGCAACATCTTGTTGCACACAGGTTTTGTGGATGAAGCAATCTCTAAAGGATATTGGAGTGATATGTGATGAGACTATTACTATCTTCTATGACAATACAAGTGCCATAAACATTTCAAAGAATACGATAATTCATTCTAGAATAAAAAATATATCTATCAGATTTCATTTCTTGAGAGAGAAGGTGTTGTAAAATAAAGTCAAGCCAGGGAGTATGTGTCTACAAAGGAACAAATTGTAGATATATTTACTAAGGCTCTTTCAAAGGATACTTTTGAGTATCTCAGGGAGAAGTTGGGGGTTATTGGCCCTCCAAACTAGGTGCACATGGAGTTGCATCAGTCTAGTAGATCCACATATTCTTCATTTATCTAGACTGATGAATGGGTCTACTCCATAGGGGGAGTAGAAAGTTTTCATTTTTGTAGTATGAGTTATATGGGTGCACTCCTAAGGAGGAGTGATCAAAGATTTTGATCTTTGCCATTGATGTCAAAGGGGGAGAGAAAGAGTCATGTGAAAAATAGTAGAAGAGGAAGATAATTTTTTTTTTTGGAATGTTGAGAATGCAGGAATGTAAAGGAGAGAGTTGTCTTTGATGGTTTTTCACATAATGTGTTAACAAAATTCAAAATGTTTCAGATTGTGCATGTATAGTTGAGATGTTGTGAGTACATGGAGCTATCCTTATGATGTTGCAGATGTACTGGAATGATGAATTTCCAAGTGCTTTTGAGAAAATTAATAAAAGAAAGAAGTCATATTTTTGTATGTGTTTAGAATGTGCTTCGGTTTGTGCTCCAAATTTCTTCTATGTTGATCCTATGCTTGTTTGGATATGAAGGATTGTTGTTGGGGATCTATTGGTGTCATCTCCTTATTTGTAGCTTCTGGTTTGATGGAGTGTCAAAGTTGTGTTCATCTGTGTGTGAACCGGTTTGACAGAGTTACTTCTCTATGGACTGGGAGAAATGTTTCTACTCCGCAGTCCTCCACTATTTTGTTTTAGATCTTGCAGATCAGGAATATGTCTTGCAATGGTCTTCTCTGTGTTTTGGTAGAGATGTTCATGGTTTTGTGCTCTAGAAGTTGAGTTTCAGAGTTGTATGTGTTTGCACAGTCTGGATGGAATGATGGAAGGTGTTTTGTGTTCAAAGGTTGTTGCACTTGTTGCGGATGTATCTAAAGGTATCTGAGATGTGTCCTCATGCATAATAAAGCATGTTATGTCATCCATGTGTTATCTTCTTGTTGGGAAGCATGTACTTCAATGTTTATTTGTGTTTTCACTAGGTTTGGCTGACCTGGTGTTTACATTTCATATGAAGAATTAAAAATTTAATTAAGGAAGCATTTGGTTGATCCAAGGTGTTGTTTTTGGTCTTGGTTAATTATGTAATTGTTCCACTCTCATTCTTTTCCACCACAAGAATGTTGAGTTGACGACCGAATTTGAATTTATGAAATGAAGTGTATGTGGCCTACCTTGGAGAAAGTTTATAAGATTGAATATGGTATAAATGCAAGTTGAGTTGTGAAAGATTAAACTATACAAAGTGACAAAGTAAGCCACAAGTGAAGAGCAGAGTTGTGCAAAAGTGAGTTGAGGTCAAATGCACCAAGATGGTTCCCAGAAAGGGGGCTTAAGTGGCCACATTTTTCTGAAATCAGGAAATGTTGACCTTGGACGTGAAATTGAGGATAGTTACACTCAAAATTTTGAGATGGAACAAAAACAAGGATCGAAGTGCTCCGAGTCTACTTTCTAAACTACTAATTTATTTTGAAAATGGATGAGATTAAGGGGTTCAAAAGAGGGATGTACACAAATTGGTGTTGTTTTTGTCAGAAAAAACATAACATAGCAACTCTTGTACGACCTGAGCACAGTGAAATTTTTTGTAGTATTTTTAAAATCGCTATGGTCAAAAGTTATCTAATAGCATCTAGTTGATGCACAATTTTTCTGGTAATTTTTTAATGAATATTTGATTTTTCATGAATTTTCTAAGTGGCCACTTTCAGAAAAGTAGAATTTTGGCCGTGCTCCCCCTAAATTTTTTTGAAAATAATTGATTTTTTTTTTTTTTAAAATAATTGTAGAATGGAGTCTAGTTTCTAAAAATGTAATTTATTTAAATTTTTTATGAATGGTTAATTTATAACAAAAAAAACACCGAACACTGCTTTTTAACAAAAAATAGACATATAAACAAAAGAAATTATGGATGAAAGGCTTAAAATTGTGAAAAATTGAAAAAAATGACATCGTTGGATAGCTAAAAGAGAACTTAATATTACCCATGTGTTCAATTTTTTTGATATTGAACTAGATGCAATCTTGATGATGAGCACAGACTCGATTATGTAAAAAATTGTAGAATTTGCAAAAACACGTGTCTGGCCTTGTTGGGAATGACCTCCAAGCCTTTGGGTTGGTATCCCAAGGCAAATAATTTCAATTTTTTCTTTTTTTTAATGCAAAATAACGTGAACGAGTTTTTTAAAACTTTTTTGAAAAGTGGCCACAAAATTGGTACCCAACTTCATGCACCCGCCCTTGAGGTAGTAGTACTTCATTGTGTTAGATTCCTAAAAGTAGTGAGCTGAAGGTTTCTGCAATCTTCTAATCTAGGCTACGAATGTGTGTAAATTTTTTTGGTGGATCTTTTTGTTATCTTTTGTACCTATAGGCAGTGAGCCTCCCTGTTGGACAGTAAGTCCTTTCTGTAGGAAGTAAGCCTCTTGTATTCAGTTTTGCTATCTCTTTATATTGTGAGTTAATCCTCACCGTGGTTTTTCCCTTATTGGGTTTTCCACATAAAATATGGTGTTCATTATGCTGACTTTTCTTTTTGTTATTTGCATTTCATGTTCATACTTAATAACAGAATAGTGTGGTTGTGAAGTTGATAAGTGTTTGAAGTTTTGAATTTGAATTTGGTGACAATTGAATCACCCCCCCTCTTAGTTGTCCTGCGCCTCTTAACATAATCTTGCTAATTCTTCTCTTGATTGCTTTTTAGAATGCTCAATTATGGTCTCAATTTCCTTAAGATTCATTAGCCTTCCAAGTGGTGAAAAAGACTTGTATTTATATGTATTTCTTTAATTTCTTGTAAATCGACATCCGACCAATAAATTCAAATTTCCAAATGTTAAAATGCTAACATGGACATATTTGAATTGAGGCCAAAATAGGTTGAGAAGGCATGCTAGCACCATAGTCTAGACCTATTTTGGGGCTTTGAGTGTTGTTAAATAATCATTAAATGATAATTCCCAATTTAACTGCATGATTTTTTAAATATGATCATAAAACAAGAAATTTAAAAGCATAAATGGTTCCAAGCACATAAAGGTGAGGTAAACCTAGTATGAAATTGTCAAGGGTGACAATTTACGATGCTACAATTAGTAAGTTCTCTCACTCAACAAGAGATTGAGAAAAGAGAAAAAGAACCATATTCGAATTGTTATATCAAATGGTCAAGGAGTCATAAGTGTTCTAGTAGTGAGAAAAATATTGAGGTTGAAGAAGAGGGAGAAGTACCTACAAAATAACCAAGCAAAAATAAAGCACTATTATCTCCCTACATACATTGAGTGAAACAAATGCACCACAAAAATTCAAAGTAAAAGAAATGTTAAATTGTTAGTGGATACTGGTAGTACACATAACTTTATCGATAGAAGATTAGCAAATTGACTAAATTATTTTGTTTATCTTGTCTCTAATTTTCAAGTAATGATAGTTGATGGGAAACAACTACCTTGCAGTGGTAAATACCATCACATAAAACTCTCAATGGGAAATTATCAACTAGATTAAAAAATGTTTGTTATCCCTATTAGGGGAGTGGATCTAGTTTTAGGTGTAAAATAGCTTAAAAAAATAGGAACACCATCTTTCAATTTTCAAAAACTATCCATGGATTTTAAGATACATGAGAAAAAGTATAATTTTTTGGGAATAAAATCACCACCAAGTGAAATAATTAGCTCCCATAGGATGGAGAAATTACTCAAGAAATGTTCTTATAAATATACGGGCACACTTACATTTTATAGTTCATCAAAAAATATGATAACAAATTTGAGAGATTATTCAACAGAATCAACAAGTGTTTAAAGAATCCAAGGATGTACGTCCAATTGGAGACATTGAATTAATGCCAAGAAGCATTATTCATCCTAAAAAAAAAAATCATATTTGTCCCCTATGCTTATTCTTAACAAAAGGGATGGTCCATGGAGAATGTTCTCACATTACAAGAAACTAAATAAAATCACATAAAGATAAGTTTCTATTCCTATTGCTAATGAATTGGAAGAAAATAAAATCTATGCAAAATAATCCAAATATTTCTTTAGGGTGAAACAAGTAGAATAATCAAGATATTTGGTGTCACTTAAATTTTTTAAGATGAACCCTAAGAAGAGAGGATTTTTGGGTCTAACAAGATACTATAGAATATTTGTTCATACTTATTATCCTATAAAGAAAATTTTCTTTTGGAAAGGTATTAAAGTGAATATTCAAAAAATTGTGGTAAAGTTTTTGATATGCCAACAAAATAAAAAGGAAATAATAAAGACTCTAAGCCTCATACAAATATTAGGCATTGCAATACAATACTGGAAAAATTTATATTAATGGACTTCATCATGGGGCTGCTAAAGATAAATATTTATTTATTGATGCAATCTAGCTTGTTGTGGATAAAATAATTAAGAATACATATTTTTGTGGACTCGCTCATCTATTTTTCACTAATATAAAGGAAAAATTATTCATAGAAAATATACAAAAATTTCATGGAATTTCTAAAATCGGATTGGAAAATAGAACCACCTCAAAATTTCTAATCAAGTCGAACAATTTTCCAGTTGAAGATGCAACACATAATGGTAAATGATTCATATGAATGATTTAGAATTTCTAAGAATTGAAAGCAAGGCTTTTCTGAAGGGGAAGGGAACGTTGTTATCCTAATATGATATATTCCTAAGTATATATTATATATTTCTAAGGATAAACAATTGTGGCATGCTTAAACCTAACATAAATATTAGTTAATACAATAATACTCCTTAATTAAGATTAAGGGTTATGTCCCTACATATTTTAGCCTATAAATAAGGAAGAGACCTCTCTCCCATATTATGGCTCTTGGTTTATGATGTAATTGAGGTTATCCAAGTTATAATCAAGAGATGAATTTGCTCCTAATTCCAAAATCCATGGCTAAATACTTTCTCAAATTTGTTCCATGATATGATCTATATTCAAAAGAGTGCTATGCATGTTATCTTTAGCAACACAATATTATCATATGTTACTTTTAATTTTCATGTGTTTTCTTCAATTCATTATCTAAGATTTGACTTCTCACTTTACTACATAGAGGAAAATTCCTTTTATTATCACTTTGGATAACTACAATTCCTTGAAAATATGAAACTTCAAACTCATATTACTTTAGGTCTATATATTTCTTTTCCCATGTGGTGTTAGTTGCCTCTTGTTTTGGGTTTGTGATGCTATTACAATGTATTGAATACTTTAACAATAACTAGTAATGTTGTAAAATAGATAAATTAATGCAATAAGATTAGTAGAAACATTCTAAAGATCAAAACGCGAGATAATGAAAAATAATATTATGATAATATATCATAGATGAAAGACTGGATATTGTTTATTGAACATAATGTTCTTCAAGGTAATTATTGAAATTTCTTATTTTCTTAAATGGACCTTGAAAGTGGAGGATATTTTTAAAATATAAATAAACATTTATTATATCACTTAGACATTTATTAATGTTGCACTTGTATAATCAATGCTTGTAAATTCTAAATTCTCACTATTTGGTGACTTTTGAGATATTCATTTATGAATACCGAATTTCTTTCCTTTTTGGGAAGCGGGTCTTGTATATTGGCTTACATTATATAAGTCTTGTTTGAGAGCTTCTTATAGGCATTTATGTATTTCTTGACCATACAAAAAAAATCTAGTTTGAAATAATTTTTAATTTGATTTTTTTGAAATTTTGCTACCGAGGTTAGTTTCCAACTATTGGTAAATTAAGATGAATGTTGACAATTGAAGAGATAATACTAATCCTACTACATAATTTCTTAATTTCTAATGCAAAAAAGAAAAAAATATCTTAATTTCTATATAAATAATAAGAAATGTTCTTGTGGTATATTAAGGTTAGGAGGTGTGACTTTTTTTAATAAAAAAGGATGGGTGTTTTAGGAAAGCATGTCCCCATTATTAAGAAAGGCAAACTTGTCTTATTGTGAAATATTGTATGGTGAGGAATTTAAATTATCTTCATTTTTTTTAATTCTAGAATGAGTTCCTCTAACAAGTATTGCTCACCCATGGTTGAAAGAGTTTCCCATCGTTGTGTCTCGATAGAAACTCTCTTCAATAGAGTGATATGCATGAAATCCTTAGCACCACAACCTTATTGTTTATTACTTTTCATTGTCACATCTCAAAATCTTAGAATTTACTTTTGATCTTTGTTTATAGATATTTTTTCTTGTGGTGTTGGTTGCTTCTTGTTTTGGATTGTATTATTGCAATGCAGTTATGCTTAGTAATGTCCAGTAATGGCTGTTGTGATGCTTGCAGTTGCTGTCTTTCCTGTTGTGCAGTTCACTATTGTTACACAGGATACTTACGGACCATGCCGATAATTGCAAGGAGGCGGTGCTGCGCTTCATCGCCATGGATGTTGTGGCTCATTATTTTATGGGTGCTCTTCATATTCGTTTTTCCCTTCGTTCTCTTCAAATTTGCATTTCACTTCCATTCACCCTATTTATACGTCGCATACATGTCGATATTTTTACTGGTGACATACGCGGCCTTCAGCGAAAAGGTAGAGGCGGAGCCCCCTCGAGCGGAGCGGTTGCCTCCAACGTCAGCTGCGAGGCAGACGGTGGAGGTAGACATGCCGTTGTTCAATTACGAGGAGGTGGAAGAGCAGTGCGTTATATGCCTCTGTAATTACGACGAAGCTGAAGGGCCGGCGTTGTCACTGCCAGTGTGTGGACATAATTTCCATGTAGAGTGCGTAAAGAGGTGGTTGGAGAGCCACAGCAGATGTCCCATATGCAGTGCCTCTCCATTTCCGACACACGCTGCTCCATTTCCTCCACCCGCGCGCACAGACGTTGTGCGTGTGGCCGTCGCCATTGACGCGGCTAGCACAAGGGAATACGGTAATTTAACCCCATAATAAAATAAACTTTGTTTTATGTGCCGAATTTATTGGTAGATCCAGAGCTCAAATTTCTTCCGTACTCGCAAATTAGTGTAATATATTTACCGACGGTACGTATTACTCGGTTTTGTGTATCTATGTTATAAATGATTGAATGCATGATGAGATATTTGGGTTAAAAGAAAACAAGACAGTGACCAAAATCGGTCTGATCATATCGAGTAGGTGGTAGCATCGCCATTGCCCGTGCTTGAATTTGACGTTTATTAATTGAAAAGTGAGTCTCACTTTCATTCAAGACTTTGAGGAAGGTAAAGGAAAAACAACCTGATCAACCATGTAGAATCTTCAACCAGTTTATTTTTTGTATTTGATCATTTTTTTTTTTTTTATATCTTTTTATTTCTTTTTAAGTATCTATTTAATTCCTTTTACTTTTAGTTTAGGAACTTGTTTATCTCAATGTATTTAATTATATTGATGTTATATCAAGAACTTTCAAGAAAGAATTCCACTTTATAAGTATATTTTAAATAAAATTTGTTTACAATTTCATAAAGGATCTTTTTTTCATTTATTAAATGTTTTTCAGAAAATCACTTTCATCGGAGAAACCATTGCTTCATCTCCTACCTTATATTCCTCGTGACTTCTTTTTGGTCAACATATTCCTTATACATGCAATTCATCTTCTCCAACTAAATTCTTACTTCTTGATACAAATTTTAATATATTTTAGATAATGTTTAGTAGAGCAATCTTTTTGTGGTTTTTAGGGATATCTCTTAATTTTGAAACATTCTTTAGATTCTATCCACATACAATTTCAAATGAAGATGAAATTCTAATTTATTGGCATTTCTCTTAGTAAACATCTTAATAAGTTTCCCAATCTTTCATTCACAACTTTTTTTGTCCATGATATATTTCAACTAAGTTTCAAGTCAATATCTAATTTCCAAAAATGACCAACAAATTTCATATCACTATTTAATATAATACTCTTACATACCCTATAGAATTTTACAATTTCTTTGAAAAATAAATCAACTATGTGTTTCACATCATTAGTTTAGTTTTCTTAAATAATCAAAAAAATATATCAACCAAAAAAATAAAATCATGACCTCTTTATGTTTTACCAATCCTAACATAAAATCCACCATTTTGAACTATTTCCCATAGCAACTAGTGATGGCTTATACAATCCACTATTTTGACTATTTCTTTGGAAAAAGTAATGGTTTGCACAATCCACCATTTTGACAATGCCCTTATTAACTTAAAAAATTTATACTTTTGCAAATGCCTTCTAACATCTTATACATTTCTAGCCAAAATAATGCTCACTTACTAATGTAATTTTCTAATCAATTTCAAAGTTACCTATATTCCACCACAATGATTTTCTTTGATGAAATTCTCTCTTTAAAATCTCAAAAATATATAGTTGATTCCCTTTAAAAAAATATACCTTGAGTTACATAATCCAACCACTTATTACTATCTCCACTTCTTGTTATTTAATATGTTTTTCCTACCTTAACATAATTAGTACCAATCCCATACAAGTTCTTCAAATTCATCAAAACCAGCAATCTGAATTACCATCAATAAATTGTTCATTATATTTAACACATCAACTACTCTATTAGATTTGCAACTTATATGCTCCAACACAAAAGGATATATTATAAAATTCAACCCATTTAACACATTTGATTCAATTTACCTTGGCTAGCTAAATATTGCACTTCTTGATGATTAGTGTACAAAATTAATTCTTTTCACTATAGATAATGTCTCTATTTATTTAGTGTTTACATAATTACATATTATTATTGAACATAAATTAAATATTTCATCTTGGAATCATTTTTTTTTTGTTAAAATAAATAATAGATCTTCCTTCTTCACTCAAAATAGCCTCAATTATAGTCATTCTCACATCACAATCAACTAAAAATAACTTATCAAAGTATGGAAAAAATAACACAAGTTGTTCTATCATAATTCAATTTTTTAATAAAATACAATAATATATTTAATTTATTTTTTTATCTTTTCTCATTGTTCTATTAACTAGAGTGCATATTCCATATAAATACAAGTTTCTTTCACTCATTTTACACCTTGCAAGTTGAATGAGCATCCCTATAGAAAATTTGAGTTCACAAAAGCATTCAAGTGTTTACAAGAGCATTCAAGAGTCTTCAAGGACCAATTATCAAGTGTTTTAGAGCATTATTCAAGTATCAAGCATCATGTCAAAGTCATCATGCATCATTTTTGTTTTTGAGATAACAATTGTGATGTAGGGTTTTATGATTCAAGCTAGCATTCAAGTCAAGATATATCACATTCTAGAAAGATTCAAGGTATACATCCATTGGAGCCACTTCATTCATGTTTGTAATGCTTTATTGCTAGGGTTTGGTGAGTTGCAACATCATATTTTGTTCATTCATCATTCATCTTTCCTATTTCATTTCATTTCAAGGTTTGATTACCAAAATGGGGTTTGACCAAGGCAAACCCCTATTCACTAACAAAACAACATTTTCCCCTCTCTTTAGTGTGTCATTTGCAAGTCTAGGTTGAAGTCAAATTGAAGAGAAAGTTTGGAGAAAGTTTTCAAAGTGTTCAAAGTTGTCAAAGTTGTCACCTTACATCAAGGAGATCATTGGAAGACATCTACAGGTTGCAAATCAGGTTTTCGGATCTAGAAATCAGGTGGAAAGGATAGAGTAGACATTGAAGAGCAAAATCAGAATTTGAATTTCAAGAAAACCCTAACTGGAATCATATGCCACTTCTGGTGTATGAGTCCCAGTATAGGAAAAATTCTAGATTTTTGCAGATTCAGAATCTACATTGCCAAAAACCTGTTCCTACACAGAAACCTTAATCTAGGACTAAATCGCCCAATCTGACATATGATTCCTAGTTAGCTTTAAAATTAGTGTTTTCAACATTTTAGAGCTTAATCTAGTCCTCTTCAGGTTTCCAGGTGCAAACCTTTTATCTTTCATTTTTCTATTCTATTTTATATGCCTTTTCTAGGTCATTTAGTAAAGTATTGCAATGCATCAGGTTTTAGCATTAGGTAAATTCAATCTCATGTTGGAAACAAGAAACACTGAGAGGGGGGTGGATAAGTGTTCTGCAAAAATTAAATTTATTATTATGATATTTAATCCACTTAAAACATTCAACCAAAAGAAATATGCATGATAGAAAGCAAACAGCCACAACACCATAACACAAGGATTTTTACGTGGAAACCCTATTAGGGGAAAAACCACGGTGGATGGAAAATCCACAATATGATTTAAGTATACAAAAAAGGAAGATTACAATGTGGGAATGCACTTGCATTCAGGTGCACTACCTAGAGCTCACTGCTCAAAATAGAAAGGCACACTGCCTTACAAAGATTTAGATTAGATCCAAAAGAATGAACTGCGAGAGCTTAGCATCTACAAATTCTTGACTACAATTCTGATTAGGCTCAATAGTTGATCTTTTGTCCTTCTGACTGATTTTGCACCTCTTCTCTACTTTGCTCTAACTCACATCACAAAATCTTTAATGCATAAGTGAAACTGTGCATAATCGCTCAATAACCCTTTTGATATTCACAACACACATTGACACACCTTATTCACACACCAAAATAATATAATCGATCATTTATATATATCCCCGACTAAGAATTTAATCGCAACATGTCAGCTTCAATAAAACTTAAAAATATTTACAACTGATGACTCAAATCATTAATAATATTCAATGCGCATCCACAACAGTCCGCCACAACTTAGCTCAGACCCAAATCAAAATGCATGAACACACAAACATTTGAGTAAACACTCCTTGAATATCCGCGACATGTTATATCAACTGGGTTGGCCACCAAACATTGATGAACAAAAAGATACCCAACCGAATCTCCAGACATGCACACAACTTGATACAAGGCACTAAGATTTTCATATAACACAAGACATACATTGTTCAACCTCCCATGAGATCCACAACTCAAAATAACAACATAAAATTTTCATGTGAATCGATGAACATAAAATTGTCAAATGCTTTGTTCTTCCTTGACTATCTTCAATCTATCTACCAGTATGAGCAAATGATTACGTGCGGATCCAATCAACGACTAGGGTTTCCATCAATGACAACACCAGAAAACATTTTTAGTGTCTCTTGCCAACAATCTCCCCCTTTTGCATTGATGGCAACACTTAGTGAAAAATGACTAAGTGTCAGATTAGTACCAACATGAATTATACTGCCACTTCAAAACTTCAAAAAGAATCTTCAATCTCAGCTCAGAAATGTAACTCCCCCTAAGATGAATATACATTTTTCACTGTACAACTCTCCCCCTTTGAAATCAATGGAAAATTTGGGGAAACCAAAAAAAATAAAAATTTCTATACTGTACAAGCATGATCTTGTAACTTACACAAATTTGAAAACATCTACAAAATCTTTCTTCAACATGCTTAAATTTGTGTCCCAAACCCTTTTGAGACTCTCCAAAATTGTTATGTGACCACAAACTAAATAAGATTGTGTTTCTTTAGACTCAAGATTCATTGGGTCACTAACTGCCATAGCATTTTTGGCTTCCTTTAATGTACGCACCATTATTTCAATCTTTGGACCAATTAGTCCTCTGAGCTCACATGCTCTCCCTACAATATTGTCATTTTCATGCTTTAAGCTCCTTATTTTTTCAAGTAGAGATATTACTTGACCTTCTTGCTTACCAACATCACTAGCTAATGGATCAAAAGCATAAAAAATGGTAGCCAATTGTTTTTCAAGATCCTTCACCTTCTTCTCTTTGTCTTCAGTAAATTTGGACAAAATCAAACATGGCTTATAGGCCTTTCCACCTTCAGATGGAGAACCTTGAATATTCTTCATACAGGTGGCTAACAAAGTTTTATCATTTGCAATCATTTCTTTCAACCTACTAAATCTTTTTCCATTAAACTCCTTCTGCACTTTAACCATGGCTAATTTTTTCGAGAGACTCAAAATGAGTACTTACAGAATTTATGAGCCTCTTCAATTCACTAGAAGAGGAATCAGATGGATCCTTAACATGAGTTGACATAATTTTCTCTAGAACTCCAGATGCAAGACCCAAAAGTTCATTATCCTCAATGTGGGACTTCAACAATTCTTCTCTAGCTTTTGCTTGGGAAAAAAATGCAACTTTCATTTTCTGAATTGGGGACAAGGTGGATAGGTTGATCAGGCCTTCAACCAATTCAGGATCAAATTCTTCCTATTGTTCCACTAGAAATTTCTTCACTACCTTGGCAGTGTCTCTTGCTTCCACTAGAATTTCCTTAACTTGAACCTTTTCTTCTTCAACTTTTGGTTCTTCAGTAATTGTTTCTTGATTTCCTTTAGGAGCTTCAACTTCTTCATTTGGCATCTCCTTTCCTTTAGCTAATACAACCTTAGGAGCTTCAGTCTCCATAGGTACTTCTGTATTATCCGTGACATTAGGAGGAATTTGAATATCCTCAGTATCTACATTCACCTCCTCATTTACCAGATTAGATACAAAATCTTCAACATTCACTTCTTCAACATTGATCTTGTCCTTTGACATAAATGCTTCCAGGATTTTCTTGGTTTCATCAACAGCAACATCAGTTTCACCTATCATAAGTGTGTTCACCCTTGTTTTTGCTTTTAAATTCCTTCTTGGCTTTGTTCAGGAGTGACTTCATCTCCTCAATAGACATTTCCGGACATAAGTCTACAAGAATTCTCTTTCTCATATGCTATTCTTCTATCCTAGCATTTACTCTTCTCATCTCCAAAACCTCATACAAACTCTTAGGTAAACCAAACATAATTTCAACATGAACTTTATTGAAAATATTTAGATGTTTTATTGTTGCCTCCTCAAGAATTCTTTGTCCTGATTCATCAAAAATTTCATACCATTTGCAGAGAGGCTTGAGATTTCCATCCTTTACAACAACATTCTCAACTTCCTCAACTGTCATACATGGTTTGTCAATTTTTTTCGTCTTCTTGTCTTTCTTAATCTTACCCAGATTCTCTATCAGCTGACTTTTAAGTAGATCACACAAGTCATAATTTGCATTTTCTTTTACCATCCGATAGGCTGCATAAATGGTTGTACTAGATACTAAATTATCCTGGCTGGAGTGGTAGACCTTGTAGCCAATTGGTGCAGGAGCACCTAGGTTGACCTCCATTTTGGCTTGCACAATTTTGGCTTGTACCTGATCTTAGCCAAGTCAGGGATTTTGGTATGTTTGTTTTGGACCTTAGAAGGTCTTGCATTGTGTGTGATGAGTTAATCATTGGGATTAACATCATCTTTGTTATTAGATTGAAAATGTTGTTGCATTTAGCTTAGGACAGCATATGTTAAATTACAAAGCATTTAATGTATTTAAACCACATCATCATTGTTTGAAAGATGCCATGGGATAGTTAAAATGCTGTTTGCTCGAGATTAAGGAGATAATGATCCTAAAATAAAGGATAATGGTGGAGTTGCATGATTGCATGTTGAACTTGTTAGTTTGCATGCATTGGGAATCCCTTGGAATCAGGAAAAATGCCGAACAAACTGCCCTTGAATCATGGCAAAGACATCAAGAGTGGAGTGTGTGGCTTGAAAAAGAGTAGTTAGAACATTGTAAAAAAATTTATGTGGTGAAAGAATAGGAAACAGTTTGAATTTTCTGTATTTTTCTGTCTTTTCTGAAAACCCCGTGTGTTTTCAGACAATTGTGATATTTATGGAATTTATGCACTGATATGCATTGGATCAGAGTTTAGTGGTCATACTCCAGCATCTTGTCTTTGTAAATAGTTCATAGACTAAGAACATAAGCATAGTAGTTAAGATTTGGACTGTTAGGAATAGTAAAAAGACTGTATTTCTATTTCTGCCCGCGCATCTTGAGGAACAATCATATCAAAGGCGTTGTTTCTATTGTTTTGGCAGTGGTTTTTTGTTCATTGTACAGTATAGAGTAATATTTACCTTGTTCCCAAGTTGCTTAGTATAGATTTATTGTTCTTGGTTCATAGATTAGAGAGTAAGGTGACTGTTTCTTTATTTTGAGCAGTTAAGGTAATATGGCTCCCCCATAAACTTTGTCATCGGGATTTCCCTATGGTTAGTAGATTATGAAAGGGGAGCCATGTATGTGTAGATATTTAGAATTAGGAATTTTAAAGAGCCAAGCAATGATTGTAAATTCCAAACCCTAGGTGAGCCTAAGATACCCGGTTAGGGATTTGTAAGTAAAGATTAAGGAACTTGGGCAGGGGAAGGAGTATCGTACGGCCATAGTACGGATTAAGGTGAGTTTGTGTCATAGATAAACAATTTAGGAGGATTGGGACCTCAACCAATCCATGTGAGGCAGATTTGAAGGAAGGAGAGTTGGAACCCTAGTTATTAGGGCAATTAGGCCTCCTCTCCAAGATCATTGGAAGTCACTATACGGAACAGAAGGGGGCCATAAAATTATTGCAAGATTTAAAACCCTAAAAAGGGTGTCTGAAAGTGCATTTTATTTGATAGGCTATGTGGCAAGTTTGAGAGTAAAAGGCCAAAAACGGACTGGTAAGGGCTAGTAGGATTTAGGCCTCACCTAGGCAGTTTCATGAAATCGGGTGGTTTAAGGTTATGACACCAAGCAAGATGCATTCATTTGGATGCAAAAAGCATGTAGACAGTATCCTCAATTCCCCTGCAAGCAGTTCCATCAAGTTGAAGAATTTGGCACTTAGACCCTTCTAAGTCCAAGCAAGATTGATCAAGTTGCAAGAAGGTGTTGAACTACCCAGGGTAAAGCACAAGGTAAGAACTCTGTGAAGATTTGGAGCAGGGTTTGGTCAACCTACAGGCTCAAGAGGAACCCATTGGAGTTAGGTTCCAGGAAGGAGACAGAGTGGAAGGTCTTCTTGGAGTGGTGCAAGCGACCTTGGGTATCGCCATACACCATATTGGCATCAGAGCAAGAGTTAGATTCAAGGCTTGTGATTAATGAGCCAATCCACTGAGTCAGTAGGAGAGAACACACCAGAGGAAGGAACCATGGTGACAATGTAGAACTAGCAAAGAAGGTAGAAGAGCAAGAGGAAGATAACCAGTTGCTCAGAGAAAGGATATCTCAGATGGAGAGACTCCTGGATGAAGTCCAAGAAACAACAAATATTGTGAAGGACAAGATTAAGAAGAAGGAAGAGTAGGAAGCCAAGGAAAAAGAAGTGGAATTGGAGGAGGAAGCTCCAAAGCCTGATCTTGTTCTTACAGAGGAACCATTCTTGAAGGCATTGCAGGCCTTGAGTGGTAAAGCATTGGATGGTGTGCCACTTTTTAGTGGACAAATAGACCCTGATTCAGTTGTGGACTGGATTGAGAGCATTGAGAATCACTTTGAGTGTGATGGCATAATAGAGGCCCAAAAGGTAAAGGTGGCCAAGTCAAGGTTGAGAGGAGCAGCTCTCACATGGTGGAAGTTTGTGCAATCTGAAAGAGAGAAAGAAGGCAAAGGTCCTATAGTTTCATGGAGAGGAATGGTGACCAAGATAAGGCAGACCTATCTCCCTGATGATTATGAAGTCCAGTTGCACAGGAGAAGACATAATCTGAGGCAAAAAGACATGGATGTTTAAACATATACATAAGAGTTTCAAAAATTGTGCCTTAGATCGAAGGTGGTTGAAGATGAAAGCATAAAGTTAGCAAGGTATCTAAATGGACTCAAGTGGTATATCCAAGAGGACATGAGCTTAGTAAACTTCAAAATAGCCCGCCAATGCTATCAAATGGCTTTGAAAATAGAAGAGAAAGGCCAAAAGAAGTAGGAACAAAATCCTAAAGGTAGAGGTAAAGGGAAAGACAGCAGAGGACAAAGAGGAAGCTATAGTGGAAGAAGCTCAGAATCAAGAGCCCAAGGAGAAGTCAGATTTTCTGAACAGCAAGAAGGAAGTTCCAGTAGAGGTGGTAGAGGAAGAGGTTTCAGCTCCAGAGGAAGAAGTGGTGGACAAGGAAGAGGCAACTACTTCACCAACATGAAATGCTATCATTGCAACCAATTGGGACACCCAGCTTATAGATGTCCTGAGAAAGGTAACACTTCTCATGGAGGAGATAGGAGAACCAATCTGATTCAAGATGAGACTACTGCAGCAAATAAACAATCAGAAGTACCCTTGAACTTAGAGGAAGGTGAGAATCTCATGATGAGAAGAACTTTGATCAAAGAACCAGTCAAAGAAGAGCCAAGCCAAAGAAGGTCCTTGTTTAGGATAAAGTGCAAAATGATGGGAAAAGTGTGCAAGGTGATCATAGACTCAGGTTCTACTGACAATATTGCGTCAAAGGAGGTAGTCAGCAAACTGAAATTGACAAGGATACCTCACAAGAATCCTTACAAGGTCACATGGCTCAATAAGGGTCAACATGTCTTGGTGAATGAACAAGCATGGGTGGAGTTTTCAATTGGCAAATACAAAGACAAGGTTTTGTGTGATGTATTACCTATGGATGCATGCCACTTGCTCCTAGGTATGCCATGGCAATTTGACTGTCAAGTTGTGCATGATGGAGCCAAGAACTCATATACCTTCAAGAAGGACAAAGTAACCTACAAGATTCAATCTTTGTTGGAAGATACTGAGGTGCAGACAGCAGGTTCCAAGCTGCTTATAACTGGTGAAAAAGAGTTCTTAAAGGCCTTGGAAGAAGGAGAAGGAGTTGGCTATGCAGTAATGATCAAGCCAAGAGAAGAAAGCAAGGAGAAGGCAGCTGAAGAACAAGAGTTACCCAAGGAGATACAAGACTTGTTGCAGACCTATGAAAGCATTGTAAGTAGTGGTCGACTAGCAACCTTACCTCCTAAAAGAGCCATAAGTCATAGGATAGACTTGATACCAGGAGCTACCCTTCCAAACAAAGCAGCCTACAAGATGACACCTCAGCAAAATGAGGAAATAGTTAGGCAGATTCAAGAACTACTTGACCAAGGTCTTATTAGGAAAAGCATTAGTCCTTGTGCAGTACCCATTGTCTTAGCACCTAAGAAAGGAGGAGAATGGAGGCTTTGTATTGATTCCAGAGCAATCAACAAGATAACCATCAGGTATAGGTTCCCTATCCCTAGAATTGAAGATCTCATGGATTGTCTAGGTGAAGCTAGGTACTATACCAAGATATATTTAAAGAGTGGCTATCACCAAATTAGGATACATGAGGGTGATGAGTGGAAAACAACCTTCAAAACCAATGAGGGTCTTTATGAGTGGCTAGTAATGCCATTTGGCTTGTCTAATGCCCCCTCCACATTCATGAGACTCATGAATGAAATTCTCCAGGACTACATTGCCAAGTTTGTAGTAGTGTATCTTGATGATATACTAATCTATAGCAGAACAAGAGAAGAGCACCTCTATCATATTGAGTTGATTTTCAAGAAGCTGTAGGAGGAGAAACTGAAGATCAATCTAGAAAAGTGTGAGTTCATCAAAATAGAGCTGGTGTACCTTGGTTTTGTGCTATCACATGGCAACTTGAAGATGGACAGCAGTAAGGTAGAAGCCATTCTTAATTGCCCTACTCCAAAGACAGCAACAGAGGTAAGAAGCTTCCATGGTCTTGCTCAGTATTATAGGAAATTCATAAGGCAGTTTAGTGCTATTTGTGCTCCCACATTGGATACCATTAAAGGAGGCATGAAAACTAAGTTTGTGTGGAATGAGCAAGCTAACAAGAGTTTTGAGTTGTTGAAGGAAAAGATAGCTACCCAACCTATTTTGGTGTTGCCAAGCTTTGAAAAGCTATTCACCATTGAATGTGATGCAAGTAATGTAGCAATTGGAGCTATTCTCAGCCAAGAGGGCAGACCGGTGGCTTTTCATTCTGAGAAGCTAAGTGAAGCCAAGAAGAAGTACTCTTCTTATGACCTTGAAATGTATGCATTGTTCCAAGCACTAAGGAAGTGGAGGAACTACTTGCTTCACAAAGAATTCATTGTGTACTCAGACAATCAAGCACTCAGTTTCCTGAATTCACAAGAGAAGTTGAGTCACAGGCACATGAAGTGGGTGGAGTACTTGCAAGCTTACACCTTCAACATCAAGCACAAGAAAGGAGCTCTCAATAAAGTTGTTGATGCATTGAGCAGGAGAGTTCTTACCATTCAAGAAATTCAGTTGAAGAGCATGGGAATAGATCACTTCAAAGATCTATATGCAGATGATGAAGACTTTGCAAAAATTTATAAGGTATGTCTTGAGTTTAAGAACCATTTCCATAGCAAGTATGCTGAATATACCTTGCAAAGTGATTTATTGTTTAAAGGGAATCAGCTTTGTGTTCCTAGAGGTTCTATTAGGGAGAACTTAATTCAAGAAAAGCATAATGGTGCATTGAGTGGTCATTTTGGGATCACCAAAACTCAAGAGCTTATCCAAAGGTTTTATTTTTGGCCTAAGATGAACCTAGATGTTAGAAAATATGTAGAGAGTTGTGTAGTGTGTCAAAAAGCAAAAGGCACTTCTTCAAATGCAGGCTTATACCAGCCACTGCCAATCCCTTCTAGGCCATGGGAATGCTTAAGCATGGACTTTGTAGTTGGTTTACCCAAGACAAGGCAAGGTATGGATAGTGTATATGTTGTTGTTGACAGATTCAGCAAAATGGCTCACTTTGTACCCTACAAAAAAACCAATGATGCCAGTCAAATAGCCTCACTTTTCTTCAAAGAGATAGTCAGAATTCATGGCTTACCAATCAGCATTGTATCAGACAGGGATACTAAATTTATGAGTCACTTTTGGAAGACTCTTTGGAAAAGAATGGGCACCAATCTGTCCTTTGGATCTGCATACCATCCCCAAACTGATGGTTAGACCGAAGTGGTTAATAGGACAATTGGGAACCTTTTGAGATGCTTGACCAAGGAGTATGGTCAACAATGGGATCAGATTATTGGGCGGGCTGAATATGCATATAATGATATAGTGAATAGGTCAACAGGGAAGAGTACCTTTGAAATTGTGTATGGTTTACATCCCAGGGGTGTCTATGAGCTGAGAGAGCTGAAGGATGGAGTCAAGGAAGTGGTTATGCAGATGATTTTTCTTGTGCAATGCAGGAAATTCATGAGATAGTCAAAAAAACCTTGACAAAGAATACCATGAAACATAAAACCAAAGTGGATGAGCATAGGAAAGAGGTTCAATTTGATATTGGAGACTTAGTGATGGTCCATTTGAACAAGTCTAGATTGTAGAAGGGAGTTCCTCACAAGCTGCAAATGAAGAGGATAGGTCCCTGCCCTATCTTGGAGAAATATGGCAACAATGCAGTCAAAGTGCAATTACCAGATGACAATGGACTGTCCCCTGTTTTCAATGTTGCAGACCTTATACGTTACAAAGGACCACCACAAGATTTGGATTAGACACTCCATGAAGTCAGTCAAGATGTAGGAGAACTCAAACTGCCCCCTGTTACAGTCAAACAAGTTGATCAAATTCTGGACACAAGGGTCTATAAGAAGACTAGGACCAAGGAGTACAAAGAACACCTGATCAAGAGGCATGGACAACCAGATTCAGATGCAGTATGGATCAAGGAGGTAGAGTTTAAGAAGTTAGGAATTGATCCTAACTTTCTCAATCCAAGGATGGATTGAATTTTCTATTTTGGGGAGGATGGTGCAAGAGCACCTAGGCTGACCTCCATTTTAGCTTGCACAATTTTGGCTTGTACCTAATCTTAGCCAAGTCAGGGATTTTGGTATGTTTGTTTTGGACCTTAGAAGATCTTGCATTGTGTGTGATGAGTTAATCATTGGGATTAACATCATCTTTGTTATTAGATTGAAAATGTTGTTACATTTAGCTTAGGACAGCATATGTTAAATTACAAAGCATTTAATGTATTTAAACCACATCATCATTGTTTGAAAGATGCCATGGGACAGTTAAAATGTTGTTGGCTCGAGATTAAGGAGATAATGATGCTAAAATAAAGGATAATGGCGGAGTTGCATGATTGCATGTTGAACTTGTTAGTTTGCATGCATTGGGAATCCCTTGGAATCAGGAAAAATGCCAAGCAAACTGCCCTTGAATCATGGCAAAGACATCAAGAGTGGAGTGTGTGGCTCGAAAAAGAGCAGTTAGAACATTGTAAAAAAAATTCTGTGGTGAAAGAATAGGAAACAGTTTGAATTTTCTGTATTTTTCTGTCTTTTCTGAAAACCCCATGTGTTTTCAGACAACTATGATATTTATGGAATTTATGCACTGATATGCATTGGATCAGAGTTTAGTGGTCATACTCCAGCATCTTGTCTTTGTAAATAGTTCATAGACTAAGAACATAAGCATAGTAGTTAAGATTTGGACTGTTAGGAATAGTAAAAAGACTGTATTTATGTTTCTGCCCGTGCATCTTGAGGAATAGTCATATCAAAGGCGTTGTTTCTATTATTTTGGCAGTGGTTTTGTGTTCATTGTACAGTATAGAGTAATCTTTACCTTGTTCCCAAGTTGCTTAGTATAGATTTATTGTTCTTGGTTCATAGATTAGAGAGTAAGGTGTCTGTTTCTTTATTTTGAGTAGTTAAGGTAATATGGCTCCCCCATAAACTTTGTCATCAGGATTTCCATGTGGTTAGTAGATTATGAAAGGGGAGCCACGTATGTGTAGATATTTAGAATTAGGAATTTTAAAGAGCCAAGCAATGATTGTAAATTCCAAACCCTAGGCGAGCCTAAGATACCCGGTTAGGGATTTGGAAGTAAAGATTAAGGAACTTGGGCAGGTGAAGGAGTACCATATGGCCATAGTACGGATTAAGGTGAGTTTGTGTCATAGCTAAACAATTTAGGAGGATTGGGACCTCAACCAATCCATGTGAGGCAGATTTGAAGGAAGGAGAGTTGGAACCCTAGTTATTAGGGCAATTAGCCCTCCTCTCCAAGATCATTGGAAGTCACTGTACGGAACAAAAGGGGGCTAGAAACTCATTGCAAGATTTAAAACCCTAAAAAGGGTGTCTGAAAGTGCATTTTATTTGATAGGCTATGTGGCAATTTTGAGAGTAAAAGGCCAAAAATGGACTGGTAAGGGCTAGTAGGATTTAGGCCTCACCTAGGCAGTTTCATGAAATTGGGTGGTTTAAGGTTATGACACCAAGCAAGATGAATTCATTTGGATGCAAAAAGCATGTAGACAGTATCCTCAATTCCCCTGCAAGCAGTTCCATCAAGTTGAAGAAGTTGGCACTTAGACCCTTCTAAGTCCAAGCAAGATTGATCAAGTTGCAAGAAGGTGTTGAACTACCCAGGGTAAAGCACAAGGTAAGAATTCTTTGTGAAGAGTTGGAGCAGGGTTTGGTCAACCTACAGGCTCAAGAGGAACTGATTGGAGTTTGGTTTTAGGAAGGAGACAGAGTGGAAGGTCTTCTTGGAGTGGTGCAAGCAACCTTGGGTATCGTCATACACCACCAATGATCATCAATGCAAATTTCACATCCACTTCAATAATATATTTGATTGCCATTGCCCTTCTATCAAATTTTGCACTTGTTGCATCAGTAACCATTTGATTCTTTATGGATTTCAAGATTGGCAATTTATTGAAGGAATTTAGACCTATGACAACACTTATAGCCTCTTTCGTAATCTTATAAGGTATATTCAACCACATAAACTTAGCATGAACTCAACTCAAAATATATCACACCCATTCACTTTCCTCAAATATGGGTAATTTCACAAACTATGTTAACTTCTTCTCTTCTAGTGTTTTGTATTCTAGCTTAATAGTGAAGTCCTCTCCAATTATATGGTTCGAATCAAAATTCAACATTTGTGAGCTCCCTATCTCCTCATTATTAGCATGAATGTAAGCCCTAATGTCTTCAGTATGCAAGACACCATACGGTATAGACGAAAATGCACCTAGGGGCTCAGTCTCAACAGACTTAAAAGGATGCCACTTGAACTTTGGACAGGGTCTATCCTTGACTTCAACTACCAATGGAGTGGCCATTTTTACAAATTCACAAATTCATAGGTTTTTCTGATAAATACCTTTTCGTCGGATCGAATTTTGATCGTTGAATCTTCTTCACAGTTGAATCTTGCCGCAATTCAGCAAAGTTTTCCCCAGAGCTCTCCAAACTTCCCTTTTTTTTTCAAAATGCATAGTGACAAAAAAGGATAAAAATGACCTTTTATCATTCGCACACCTAACCCTTTTTGTCACAATAAATGATTTTACTCTAACTCATTCAGTTACTCTATTTCCATGCACTGTGATAGATAATTCTTCTTCGGATCTCCTTGATACTATATAATACTTTCTCCAATTGGTTGAACAACATTTGAAAAACATCTATTCGCTTATTGGACTTATCCACATTCTGGTGTCAGTTACCGGTAGGGGGTTAAGATATTTTCTTGATAGCTCCCCCTAGGCCAAAGGCCTAAAACTAATTCCCAGAGGAATTACCAGAAGCAGATTTTGGTGCTGGTACATTTCCTTCAACAGAGGGATTCTTCTTCACCCATTTCTTTTGCATTTTCCTCTTGATCACAACTGTAGTGACTTTACCTTTTCCCTTAACATCCTGCTGCATGTTTTGTTTTACCGGACCTCTTCTGCTCCAACATAATCTAGCAGTGTGGCCAAATTTGTTGTAGTTGTAACACAACATTTCTTTGTCCAGACCTATTGTTCCACTGATTTTTCCTTGATCTGCATTGGTTAGCAAAATTCCCAAGTCTATTACATGCATAGTATCTAACATCTCTATGAGAGTTGTTCATCACATTTCTGCATTCATTTGACTTATGACCAAACTTATTACAATTAAAGCATTGACCTGAGAATGATGGTCCACTTGGATTCATCCTACTTCTACATTGAGAAGCCATATGACCAAATTTATTGCAAGTAAAACAGTAACCATTGAATCTTTGAAAATTTGGTTGTCTTACCGAATTCCTTCTTGCTCCATTCATCTGATTTCCTTGCCTGAATCTCCCTTGTCCAAATCTAGAACTTTCTCCTTCTTCATAGCCAAGACCTCGCTTGTCACCATCATTCCTCTGACCTTTAATTAGTTCATCAAGCTTGGCTGAGCTAGCTTTGAATTTCTCCTTGTATTCATTTGCAGCAGTAAGTTCATTTTTGAGATCATCAAGTTATTTTTTAAGCACTTCCTCATTGTTTTTAGATTGTTCCAATTCATTGTCCAATCGGCTGCATTCTTCAGGTTTTTCTTTCAAGGATTGAGCAAGATTTTCTTCATTCTTCCTTCTATATTCAATCTCCTTGGGCATTATCATCATGATAGATTCCATCTCACGCTTCAAGGAAGCATTTTCTCAGAGAATTTTTCACATTCTTTAGTTTTCTTCTTCAAGGCATGGCTCAGTTGTTCATATTCCATGCTTCTATTCTTCTGCTTAAGTTGATCACATAATTCCTTTATTTTCTCCCTTAATTCATTGATTTTGTCTTTTAATGACTGAATGAATTTCTTTGCATTCTCAAGACTTTCCTGCAGTTCCCGGTTCTCAGATTTTGACTGGTCAAGATCATCTAGGGACACCAAAAGTTGTTGTTGAATACTGCTTGTATTGATTGAAAACACTTTCCAAGATCTCCCCAAGCTATTAAACTTATTTCTAGGAAATAGCTCTAATACCAATTGTTGGAAACAAGCAACACTAAGAGGGGGGTGAATCAATGTTATGCAAAAATTAAATTTATTATTTTGATCTTTAACCCACTTAAAACATTCAACCAAAAGAAATATGCATGAACAAAAATAAAACAACCATAACACCATAACACAAGAATTTTTACATGGAAACCCTATTAGGGGAAAAACCATGTTGGATGGCCAATCCACAATATGATCTGAGTATAATCAAAAGGAAGATTACAATGTGGGAATGCACTTGCATTCAAGCTCACTACCTAGAGCTCACTGCTCAAAATGAAAAGGCACACTTCCTTACAAAGATTTGGATTAGATCCAAAAGAATGAACTAATAGAGTAGCATCTACAAATGCTTGATTATAGTTTTGGTTAGGCTCAGTAGTTGATCTTTTGTCCTTCTGACTGATTCTACACCTCTAGTTTTCTTTTCTCTAACTCACATCACAAAATATTTAATGCACAAGTGAAACTATGCATAATCACTCAATCACCCTTTTGATATTTGCAACACACATCAACACACCTTATTCACACACCAAAATGATATAATTGATCATTTATATATATCCGTGACTAAGAATTTAATCGCAACATGTCGGCTTCAATAAAATTTAAAAATATTTACAACTGACAGCTCAAATCATGAATAATATTCAATGCACATCCACAACGGTCGGCCACAACTTAGCTCAAACCCAAATAAAAATGCACGAACACAAAAAAAATTGAGTAAACACTTGAATATCTATGACACGTTATATCAATTGGGTCAGCCACCAAACACTAATGAATAGAAAGATAGCCAACCGGATCTCCAGACTTGCACACAACTTGATACGAGGCACTGATATTTTTTGATAACACAAGACATACATTGATCAACCTCCCATGAGATCCACAACTCAAAATAACAACAAAAAATTTGCATATGAATCGATGAACATAAAACTGTCGGATGCTCTATTCTTCCTTGACTATCTTCAATTTGTCTGCTGGTATGAGCAAATGATGATGTGTGGATCCAATCACCAACTAGGGTTTCCTTTCAATGACAACACCAAAAAACATTTGCAGTGTCTCTTTCCAACATTTCATTAGTCCTTCCAAGCCCTAGCTTGGTGGTGAACCCCTCTTTATTTTATAATCAGACCCTAGGACATCCCTATTGCAAGATCTCTTTCTCCCTTGCATACTTTAGATTGAGATCTCTAGGGTTTCCCTTCAATTAAATGATTTTGAAATGTGGTGTTCTATGTCCTAAACCATAAAGCAATACATTTTCCTTTTTTTCAATGAGCTTTATCATTTAGTCATTTTTTCTAGATTCAGCCATAGGTATTATCTATTGATATTTTGCAATTTGTGTCATCTACTTAATTACTTAGACATACTACCATTTGGAGAAGTTCTATTTTTGGGGGGATTCAATTAAAATCCTTTAAATGGAACTGAAAGGAAATAGAAAAGAGCAATGGAAAGTACTAATAAAGAGCAATTATTTGAAGGAAAGAGATTACCAAATAGATTGAAGTAGCCAAACCAAGCACCACCAAAGCAAGAGAGACACAAGAATTTGTTAAGGGGAAAAAACAAGAAAAAACCCCAATATTATGAATGGAGGAAAAATGCCTAAATAATAATACAAAGAGAGAGAGCTTCAGCCTTAGCTTGCTTGCATGAGTCTTGAAGAATGAGAGGAGAGGCACCTCAATAAGTAGAGGTGAGAAGAAGGAGTTATAATGTAACTCCCAACTCAATGAATGCCACCATTCATCTATGTGTGTGCAAAGTGTCACCTCTTAAGGAGGTGGTTACAAATATTCCTTAATAAAGGAATTAAAAAATAAGTTATTCTCACACATGTGTGAGATGACAAAAGACAAAAGACTTGTAGGGATTCCTTTGGAATATTCCTACAAGTTAATAAAAAATTACAATTAAAGAATAACCTTTACCAAGTAAAGATTAATCTTCTATCATCCCCCCTTAAGCTTTACTTGGGGAGGTTACATCAAACCCTTCAATGGGTTGTAATCCAAGATTTTTACAATGAAAGAGAAATTTATCTTTACAAAGGGATTTGGTGAGAATATCTGCAACTTGATCTTCACCTTTACAATACAAAAGAGAAATTTGCTTGTCTTCAATTTGCTCTCTAATGAAGTGATGTTGAAGAGAAATGAGCTTGGTCCTTGCATGAAAAATTGGATTCTTTGCCAAAGCAATAGCACTTTGATTATCACAATACAAAGGAGTAGGATCATTTTGAGGTAGACCCAAGTCTCAAGTAATCTTCTTAACCATAATGCTTCTTTAGATGCATTTGTACAACCTTTATATTTAGCTTCTGTAGAACAAAGAGAAGTAGATTGTTGTTTCTTACTATTCCATGAGATTGCACCTGATCCAACAAAGAAACAATAACCACAAGTGGATCTCCCATCATTGGGATCACCTCCTAAATCTGAATCAGTATAACCTTTTAAAGAAAAATCACAATTTGCATCATTAAAGAGACCAAGATTAAGAGTTCCTTTAACATATCTTAAAATTCTTTTTGCAACTTTAAAATGTGTTTGTTGTGGTTTAGACATAAATCTAGAAACCAATCCAACACTATAAGAAATATCAGGTCTAGTAAGAGTTAGATAATTTAAACTTCCTACTAATTGCCTATATAAAGTAGGATCAACAAAAGGAGTTTCCATATCAACCATTAATTTAGTTCCTAATTCACAAGGAGTAGAAACACACTTTGCATCATTCATTTTAAATCTATCTAAGAGATCTTGAGCATATTTATGTTGAGAAAGAAAAATACCTTTAGGTGTTTGCCAAATTTGCATACCCAAAAAATAATGTAATAGGCCTAAATCAGTCATTTGAAATTGTTGATTGAGTTGAGACTTAACATCACTAATCAAATTGTTAGAACTAGAAGTGATAATTAAATCATCAACATATAAAATAATGATCACAATATCATCTTCACTATGCTTAATATATAAATTTGGATCATTTTTACTTCTAATGAAACCTTGAGATAAAAAGAAGGTATTAATTTTAGAATACCATTCTCTAGGAGATTGTTTTAAACCATAAATTGATTTCTTCAATTTGCAAACAAGATTTTCATTACCTTCCTTAATGAAACCCAAAGGTTGAGACATATAAATTTCTTCATGTAAATCACCATTTAAAAATGCACTTTTAACATCCATTTGATGAATAGGCCAATGCATATGAGAAGCTAAAGCAAGAACTAATTTAATAGTTGGCATCTTAGCTACTGGAGCAAATGTTTCATTATAATCTAATCCTTCAACTTGAGAGAAGCCCCTAGCAACTAATCTAGCTTTAAACTTGCTAACTTCATTATTTGCATTAACCTTAGTTTTATACAACCATTTGCATGAAACAAGATTCTTACCTTGAGGTAATTGAACTAAATCCCAAGTATTATTAGCAATTAAAGTATCATATTCTTCTTGCATAGCCTTTTTCCAATGAGGTTGATCTTTAGCTTGTTCATAAGTTTGAGGATCATTTGAATTCATAATGTTAGACATCAAAGCATGATTACAATAATTTGCCTTTCTTCTTTTAGGTGGATTTTTAGCTAAATAATCCTCACTTTCTTGCAACAAATTTTTAAACCATTTTGGCATTCTTTTAGATGTAGGAGTATCATCACTAGAAGAAGAATCATGAGGTAGAATTTCAACATTTTCATCATCACTATCACTATGAGTAAGAGATGCATTAGGAGGGTTAAGAGGAGTTTCAACTTGAGGAGTATCCTCCACAAGAATAACTTTATTTTGAGAAGAATCAATATTATGCACTTTAGAACAATCATGAACACCATTTTCAGCAATGCATACATCTCTAGCAACTTTAACTTTGTTAGTAAGAGGATTATAAACTCTATAAGCTTTAGAATGTTCATCATAACCAACAAAAATATGATAAGAAGATTTAGCATCTAATTTTTGCCTCTTTTGTTTAGGTTTGTGAACATAAGCAATTGAACCAAAAATCCTTAAATGCTTAAGATTGGGCTTCCTACCAGACCAAGCTTCTTCAGGAGTTATATCCTTTAAAGCTTTAGTAGGAGTCCTATTGATAATGTAAGTAGCACAAAACATAGCTTCTGCCCAAAATTTATAAGACATGTTTTTAGCATGTAACATACATCTAGCCATTTCAACAATAGTTCTATGCTTCCTTTCTGCTACACCATTTTGTTGAGGTGTATAGGGAATAGTTAGCTCATGCTTAATACCAAATGATTTCAAATAACTATTAAAATCATTGTTCACATATTCTTTTCCATTATCAGTTCTAAGAATTTTAAGTTTAAAACCAGATTGCCTTTCAACAAATTTATGAAATTCAGAAAATATATCAAAAACTTGATCCTTACTATGAAGAAAATAGATCCAAGTTCTTCTAGAAAAATCATCAACAAAAGTAAGTGCATACCTTGATCCTTGGATGGATTTATTCTCCATGGGTCCCAAAAGGTCACTATGAACTAGGTGCAACTTATGAGTTGCCCTCCATGATTGACCATGTGGAAAGGGATCCCTATACATCTTACCACTCATGCATCCTATGCATACAATTTTAGATGGAACAATACTAGGCAATCCATCTACCATATTAAGCTTTTGCATTAAAGAAATATTGTTAGCATTTATATGACCAAGTCTTTCATGCCAAACATTGAAATCAATGGTAGATATTAAAGAGCATCTAGATTGAGAAAACTCATAAAATTTGAACAAATTATCATTGCCTAATTTAGAATTTGCAATGATCTTGTTTTGTTTTGGATCAATAACATAGCACATATCTTTGTAAAATTTGATTTTATAATCTTGGCAAAGCTTAGCAACTGAAAGCAAGTTAGTCTTTAATTCAAGAACATATAAAACATCATGCAATTTTCCATTAGGAACATTCACATCTCCAATTGCTTCTACTTTACAAGTATGATTATTAGCATGTTGAAGATGAACATTTGATATATCAGGTTGCATAGACTCAAAAATCTCTTTATGTGAAGTAACATGTTGAGATGCACCTGAATCAATAACCCATTCAAGAGGTTGAGAAACATTAGAACTACAAGTAAAAGCATGTCTAGATTGATTTGCATTATTTTGAAACTTATTATTATTAGGTTTATTTTGATGTTGATTATTTTGCTTCATAGGCTTTTTCTCATTTTGCTTCTTAAAACAAGTATTTTTCCAATGACCATCCTTATTACAATAAGTGCAATGTGGTTTCTTAGAAGAGAAACTTTCTAGGATCATTGTCATTATTATAATGAGGTTTGGAATGATAATGTTGTTGTTTAGAATGAGTTTTAAAATTTTGCTTATGATTAGATAAGAAAGCATGTTCATTAGACTTAAGGGTACCAAACTAAATTAACTTAGCCTCCTCTTGTCTTAATAAATCACGAAAAATATCATAAGTTAATTGAGTGGCTAAAGAAGGAATAGCTAATTGAGCATGAATATTAGTAATGAATTGCTGAAATTGTCTAGGAAGACACTTTTTAAGAATAAGATGAATTAATCTAAGATTATCTAATTTAACTCCTAAACCATCCAATTGACTATTTAAAGCATCAAATTTCAATAAAAATTCATTCATAGATTTAAAATCACAATACCTCAAATCTTCAAGTTGATCTTGAATTTGAATTTTTCTTGATTCATTTGTACTATCATAAATTGTTTTGAGTTTGTCCCATGCTTCATAGGCAGTTGTGCATGTCCCAATATGAACATAAAGTTCGGGTGACATGGAGATACCTATGAGGCCAAGGGCTTCTTCATTTTTGAGATTCCACTTTTTGATTTCATCTTTGGATGCAGATGAACCTGGTTTAGATTTAGGATCTGTAGCTACATCTAAAAGATGTTTAAACCGAAAAATAAAGCATATATGAGTTTTCCAAGAATGATAGTTAGAAGAATTCAACTTAATCTCTGGAATTAAAGTTGACATGATTGCAATAAAAAAAAAATCACAACTATATGAGAAAAATAATAACTATTGTAAATATTTGCTTAAAAAATACCACTTTGATTGAATTAAACTTTAAAATAAACCTTCTTTAATAAACAAATATTAAATACTTTAATCAATCTAAATATAGATAATTAAATAATTATAAAAAAAAACTATTTGATTGAATTTAAATATGAAATTAAATTAAAAAATACTAATAATTAATAAATATTTTTAATAAACTTTAAAGTTAATAATAAAGAAAGTAATTTAAAAAGTTAAAAACCTTTATTAAAACTCTTTTTAAAAGTATACAAATCTTTATATAAGGAAAAGCTTTTATACTAAACTATTAAAAAATAAAACCTTGCTTTCATTAATATTAGCCCTGATTTAAGTGCAAATGTTAAAAACAAAATCAAAGGGTGGGATAAGTTAGGGAGATAAAAATAGAAAGTAGTATTTTAAAAAAATCAGGCAGGCAAAAGATACCTTAAGAGTATTTTAGGTTGGGGTTTTTTTAGAGCGCTTGAGCAGAGAACTCCATTCACGGTGGAAGAAATGCAGAGAGGCAGCAGCGATGAGCTTCCTACCTCCTTCAAAGACACTTGAATATTATGTAGGGTAGCAATGGTACAGGGTGGGGACGCGAAGCGGCAAGAAGCTTGCAAAGCCGTGGGAGGGCTATGGCCCAAAACAAGAAATTTTTTGATAATTGTTATTTATTATTTTGAAAAGAAAATAACAGGGCTGAAGTCCCAATATTATCTGTATTAAATATTGTTAAATAGATATGATAAAAGAGATTCAGGTTTTGAAACCCTTAAAAATTAGGGTTCTAATTTTTTATTTTTTTAATATATTTATTACTACCGAAATAAATGAATTTTTTTAGATTTTTTAATGGAACAAATATTATACATCTAAAAAATAGAATTTTTTTTTTATAACTTGTAAAGGAAAATAAAAGTAATTTTTTATTTATTTTCAATAAAATTTTCTAAACTAAGATTAGAGCCCTAAAAAAAAGGAAATATAACCCTTTATTTGAGGGTTTCTAAAATTTTGCAAAAAATAAAACATGCATGCAAAGTATAATGATTTTTTTTCAGATTTAAACTGATATTTAACAAAAAATTTAGAAAACTTTATACAAAATATTTGAAATTTGTAACTATAGCAACTTGGATTTGAAATTTGAAATTAAAAAAAAAACTTAGAAATGAAATCCTACACAAGAAAAATAGGTTAGAAGACAAAAACAACCAAGATTAAACACTTTGCTCTTCTTCTCCTCTTTGAGAGTGTCTCCAATGGTGTGCTTAAAAATCTGGTAAACCAAATAGATATAGCTCACAAAATATTAGTAATACCAAGCTCTGATACCATGAAAGGAAATAGAAAAGAGCAATGGAAAGTACTAATAAAGAGCAATTGTTTGAAGGAAAGAGATTACCAAATAGATTGAAGTAGCCAAACCAAGCACCACCAAAGCAAGAGAGACACAAGAATTTGTTAAGGGGAAAAAACAAGAAAAAACCCCAATATTATGTATTGAGGCAAAATGCCTAAAGAATAATACAAAGAGAGAGAGCTTCAACCTTAGCTTGCTTGCATGAGTCTTGAAGAATGAGAGGAGAGGCACCTCAATAAGTAGAGGTGAGAAGAAGGAGTTAGAATGTAATTCCCAACTCAATGAATGCCAACATTCATCTATGTGTGTGCAAAGTGTCACCTCTTAAGGAGGTGGTTACAAATATTCCTTAATAAAGGAACTAAAAAATAAGTTATCCTCACACATGTGTGAGATGACAAAAGACAAAAGACTTGTAGGGATTCCTTTGGAATATTCCTACAAGTTAATAAAAAATTACAATTAAAGAATAACCTTTACCAAGTAAAGATTAATCTTCTAACAGGAACCTTTTTAAGGATTAAATCATTATATTTTCTAAAAATATGTGATTTCAACAAAAATCAGGATGTCCCAAAAAGTGTCACCCATTATTATGGCAGCACCCTCTCATCTAAAAGGGTAGAGCCAATCTCTTCTAAAGAAAATTCCCTCAACCTTGATTCTTCATTTATTGCCTCTTCTCTTCTTGCATACAATGCACTTTTTAGATATTTAGGAAATTAGCCTTCAATATCCTTCATGTTGACCTCAAATGTAACTATATGTCTAACAATTTTCTCTTCTATTGTAGAAATATCAATGCCATCTGTAGTGGTATATAATGTCGTTGTTTTCTCTAAAATTTTCATGGTCAACTATGCCATCAAATAACGCATCTAATTTCAAAGGGCTATGTTTTCTTAGTAAGGAAGGCTTATCCTTCTTCTTAGTCTTTGCTTCTAGAGCTTTTTCTCCTTTACCAGACTTGGCTTTCTTTTCCCTCACATAAATTTTGAATTCATTTTTCTACCTCTCTACCTCCACTTCACTATTTGTGTCCATAATATAAACCTTGAACTTCTTTGTACTTGTCTCTACTTGAGAGATTCCAAATTTTCTTTTCTTATTAGAGGTTCTACTTCTTCCTCTTCTTCTTCATCACCACTCAATTTTCTTTCTCGTGTTTCCTTAGCTTTCACTCTTCTTTGTTGTGAGGTAGCTTTTTGCTTTACCAAAGTAGTCTTTACTTTTACAAGCATACTCTATTGTTTATTTGGAGTATTGGTTGACTCATTTCTCTTTGTTCCACTAATAAAGGGAAAAGTCATGGAGGACTTGTGGGCAACCAGAGAGGGGGTAGATGTTCTACCAAATCTTCTTATGCTATATGCACCTCCCAGAGATCCAAACATGATCTTGGATTTCTCCACTTGGTCCTTTGATAGACCCATCATCTTGTAACCTGTGAAGTCATCTTCTAAAAAAAAAAATTTATTTGTTTTTCCCTCTATTTCATCTGCACTTCCATATACTTTTCCTTATATGATCCAAATATTTCCTCATAGGTGTCTCTAGGCTTTCTCAACATATGGTCATGTGTCCAAACCAACAATTACATCCTCAACAACTTCATTTCTATTTCTACTATCCAAAAAGTTCTAGGATCAATAGCCTCCATTATGTAGTAGTCCTTGCTCACCATGAAGATAATTTCATTTTTTATATTTCTCTACTACACTCTTCATAATTCTTTCTCTCTGCCTGCATATTCTCTTGGAAAGTTTTCAAGAATCCCCATAATTTTTTCTTCTATTTGTTTTCATCACCTAATCTCATTAAGTGTTCTCTAATTTGGGATGCCACTAGTATTTCCTTCAACCACACTATGTTCCTAGTTCTAAGAACCTGATTAAGAAAGTAGAAAAGTAAACAAATGATCAAGGTACCAAACTTGAAGGGGTACAAGGATTCCTTAGTCTTTTGCAAAATTTCTAGGACTTTTTCCATTAAAAAATCACACAAATCATAATCAACACCTTTCTTTACCATCTCATATGTAGTGTTGATGGCAATTGCAAAAGTAGAGTTCTCTCTAATTGTAAAATATATCTTGTATCTTATCACCATTTATGTATATTTTAGTGTAGGTTATTTGATGTCCTTGATGGGCAGGGCTCTCTTGTCATACTTTGCATATGTTAACTCCGTTACCATTTCATTTTTCACTTACGAGCATCAAAATCAGTCCGGTTGAACATAATCCTATAAAAACCCTAATTTCCTCCTTATTGATTATATGTGGAATATCCAACCACATAAAATTTTCATGAATCCTACTCAATGTTTATCTAATCCACTCATCCATAGAGCACAAGATAGGGAAATTATTTGAAATGTTGAGATTCTTCTCCATCAAACTCTTGAACTTAAGTTTCAATTCAAATTGGTCTTCGATGAGTTCATAAAACCACACATCACCCAACTTTGAGTAATTATACTCTTCCAATTTATTATGAATGCAAATCCTAACATCTTTTGTATGCAACACACCATACAAAATGCTCAAAAAAGCATAGTTTGGATTATTCATCATTGAATTATCAGGGTACTATTTGAACTTTGGATGGGGTCAGTCCACAACCTTGAAAACTTGTGGGGTATACATTTTTTGACATAAAGAAAGTACTTCAAAAACTAGGGAAAATATAAATTTGAAATTTGAAATGCTTTACTTCACTCCTTCACTACTCTTCTCGAATGCTCATTTATAAATGACTTAGATAAAATGTGAAATAACTTATACACCCTTTTGGAATAACCTAATTTGCATTGAATGCATTGATTTGAAGTTAGACAAAAAGATGATAAACCCTAGATATAGTGCACAGTCACCTTTGATTGCTCTGCAAACTTTCATATCTTGATATTTTCCACTGGTTTTTTCACTAATAGGTCAATCATATCGACCTACACCTCATATCCATGTGTTGAAGGTGTAAACACCATATTATATTTGATAGGGGCTTAATGATTCTCTGTTAAAACTCCCCTTGAGCTAAAGCTCTTAACTGAGTTTTTGGAGGAAACATTTGCACCAAAGCTAGTACATATTCATCATTAACCTCATTCTCCTCATTATTTTTCTATATCTTGTTCATCTCTTTCTTCATCTCTACTAGATCATACTTTTTCACTAGAACATTCTTATTTACTAGATCAACCTTCACATTCTTGCTTTTGCAAAACTTAACAATGTGTCCTAACTTATTGCATTTGTAACATTTGACATTTTGAACAAGCTTACTTCCACTTACTCTAGATCTATATTGATTAGCCTTATGCCCAAGTCCATTGCATGTATAAAAGTATCCATTGGAAGATTGAAACATCATACCATTGTTATAGCCATTCATCATTTGATTTCTACATTCACTAGCTCTATGACCAAATATTTTTCATGTAAAACACTAACTGAGAAATGATTGAACATTCTAATTCATTATTCTTTTACATTCCATAGCCTAATGTCCAATTTTATTGTAGGAATAACACAAACCATTAAAATATGGGTACCTAAATGTGCATTTGGTTGTCTGATAGGTAGTATTTTGAAGTCCTTCCTCTGATTCTCAACTTTCTTGCAATTTCTCTTCTTGTCCTTAGTCTTCTTTTTAGTCTTGTTTGGAGTTTGATTTGTCTTTGAAATTTTGCTTTTCTCAAATCCTAATCTTTCTTTATCTTTAGATCCCTTCTGATTTGCAATCATCTCATTGAACTGTATTGTAGTACTCTTCTTGAATTTGTCTTCTTAAATCTTTTTTTCTCCAGATCTTACCTAAAGGTTACAACTTCTTGTTTAAGCTTTGAGAATTTTTCAGATTTATCTTTCAGCTTAGCATTCAAACAACCTTCAACTCTTTTACTTTCTTTAATATGCAATTTTAGGCTAGGAATGATCTTATTTGATTGCTTGAGCTCTTTGATCCTATTTGTAGCATTCTTGAGTTTCTCTCTTAATATCTTAATGCATTCATCTGCATACTAAGATCATTTTTCATATCTCTATTCTAAGAATTTTCTTTATCCAAATCATCCAACAAAAAATTTGAGTTCTCCTTCCATATCAATAATGATGCATTCCTCAATAAATCCTTTTGGAATAATTTCTTTAGGAGGAATAGGGTACTTCCTTGTAGCCATGTGTTCAACTCCAAGATCTACCTCAACGATCAAGCCAATTGAAGGAATGAAGCTCTAATTCTAATTTTTGAACACCTGAAATACTAAGAGGGTGGGCAAATTAGTATTCCCTGAAACCACTTAATCATTTAAAAATTCATCTCAAGCATCATATTCAATTTACAATAAGGAAAGAAACTATGAAAGCAACCATCAAAACATATAACACATAGGTATGTGTAGGATCATGATGGGCCAAAAAGTGGCAATAGGATGGGTAAGTGGTTGACGACTATTTTTTTACCCAAAATTGATGAAACAAAAAGAGTTTTTAAAAGATATTCTCATCTTTCCACCGATATAAATTACTCTTTACTTTGAATTTAATAATAATTATTATTAATTTTCTATTCAAATTACGACTAAAGTCCTAATTGATAGGCTGATTGAAAAACATCTATAGCTTTCAAATGGTATCACATTTTTTGAATCCAAAACATGTGTCACATTCTATGCTTCACATACTAAGTTATAGGATTAAAAAAAGAAAATATGAATTTCATGAAGTTTTGACCAAGTTAAGGTGGTCAGACATACAATTTTTTATATTTTTTAAAAAGTTGTAATAAAAAATTCATAATTAATTATTTACTTGGAAAAAAATTATAAAAAAATATGCATCACATCAGGGCATGAGTCCTCTACTTATATATAAAATATTATAAAAAAATATTATCATTTTATTGTGGTTAGGGTGGTCAGACAGACACCTACTTCTTATTTTTTCCTTGAAATTTAAGTACCATTAAAATTTCAAATTTTCACCAAATAGATTTCTTTTTTTGTTAAAAAAACCTAGTAGTTCAGAAACTACATTCAATTTTCTGAAGATTCTATTCTTACATATTTTTGAAATAAATATAGATGACTTATTCAAATTTTTACGTCAATTTGCCTAACTCTAATTTTTCTTAATTTTTTGCCACTTAAGGGCCTGTTTTTTCCATGATGATCGTACACATACCCACAATATATTATAAGAAATATATGATGATCATGCACATACCCACAATACTAGATTTTTATGTGGAAAATACAAAAAGGTAAAAACCATGGTGAGGATTAGCTCACAATATATTATAACCAGTCATAACATATTACAAAAAGACTCACTACCAAGTGGACTCACTATCCAAAGAATAATAAAAATAGAAGAGAGGGATGACTCACTGTCAAGATTTGAACTACTAAAAATTCATCTACAATATGCAGGTGATACAATTCCACTAGAGCTCAAAATGTTGAATCAACACACTTCATACTGCACTACTTCCACACTTTGCACTCTGCTTCACATTCACATGCTCTTCCTAGGAATTCACATCACACATTTTATACAATACATATTGCACCTCATCATATCCCTACAACACCAAAAATGATCTTACATATATAAATTTTACATCCACAAACACCTACAACATCAATTAGGTAGGCCTAATTAGATGTATCATGCAAAACATAACTTGTTAGCTCAAGATCAAACTATACACAGTTCACACCTTAATCCAAAACTTGTAACAAATCAAAATATGTCATCATGGACCTATAATAGCTCCCACATAGCTAACCAATCAACACTTCTTTTAACTCTACACAAACCCAAACATATTAGGTCAACACCGCTAGTGAGACAACACCAAAATACACCAATTGATTATCCAAAAAGTGACATGAAAACCTCCAAAACACACACCACTAAAACCACACACTCTTATAACACCTATAAACACTCCCTCAAATTGACATAACCAAATATGCTTCCATGATGAAATGTGGACCATTCCAAACATGTACTATGCACTAGAAAACTCGATAAATTGTCAACCATAACTTTTGCACCAGAGGACATAAAGACATGAAACTTTATATTTAAGGTCCTCCAACATGTACCAAAATTTCCTTAGAATCAAATATATAAATACCACAAGTCGAACCAATTTGAACCAAAAAATTGATGCTTTGTACACTGAAAATTGTGTTCTAGACTTAGTCAAATATTCAACATATCTATTTTACACCAAAGAAAAGCCTTTGCATCTCTATGTCGAATTACCATCTCCATGCTCACTCATGCTTCACCAATAACTATACCTAGTAAAGGTAGACATCAAACCACAATGTTGACATAAATGAAAACATTGTATAAGCTCATGCTCATGTTTTCAACAACCATATCAATGACAATCTCCTCAACCTTCCAATACCTAAGGAAATTTTTAGCTTCTAAAATGCAATAATAAATTGAACCTAGATTGAAAAATCTAGAAATTAAAACTTTTGTATCTTTTGAAATAAAAAATTCTATTAAAGCGTTTACTTTTTCAACAAAATATGCATGCATAAATGATAAATTTAAACTCTCAGATTGTATTTAGACCTTAACATGACTTAATTAATATTTTAAAAGGTTTTGAGTGCAAAAAACATTAAGTTCAACAAAATGTGATGTGGGAAAACAGAATCTAGGGTCTAAATCACATGTGCTTCTATATCATAATGGAAGGAACCAAAAATTATCACAAACACACCCACTTGACTACTAACCTTATTGAAGAGCCAAAATGGTGAATCAGGGTTTTGGTTCTTTCATTGGGGAATGATTTGATATTGATCAATTGATTGTTGATTGACTTGATTTGATAATGTAAATATGCACCTAGCTCAACTATGACAATGCAACAAATTGTTATGATTTTAGGAAAAAATAGAACAAAAAACCCAAAAATAGAGCATAAAGCAATAGAGTGTAGACATAGAGGAACCTAACATATAAAATTTGACATTGATTGGGCTAGAAAGGGGTGTTGGTACCCTAGACCTAAGAATGCAAACCTTTAGAAATAGAATTCAGATCTTAGTTGGTCATTTTTTTAGGCTCTTCCTTTCTATACTTAGTTTCAAAACTTCATTTGTCACTAATAAATTCCATTTTCACTAATTTTTTTGACTTATAAGGTTTGAATGCTTGAATGAGTGATTAGGCCTTCAATCCTTTTCCAAATTCACTTTAAATCTATAACCTACACACAAGGAAGATGGGTTTAAGGGTTGTGCCATATAGGGGATTGCCTAATTCAAACCTTTTTTTGGTATTTCTACCTCCACAATGGCTATATTGATATAAAAGAGTGCTTACCCTTGGTCGGGCAGAGGCTAATGGATAAAGGATTGATAAATTGACAATTTCTACAACTTAACACTCATATTTATATTCCTTTGATGAATTTAAGTTGTTTTACTCATTACCCTCAAGGAGAATTGGAAGCTTGATTTGAATTCCTACAAGTGTTAGTGATCACAACACAAATGGACATGAAACATAAACAAACTCACATGAAAACTTGATGCATTGCTAACATGATACTTGATTGAAATAATACTACAATATTTTTTCTAATTCTTATGTTGATTGCTTTTTAGAATTCTTAATTATGATCTAAGTTTCCTTAAGATTCTTTAGCCTTCCAAGTGGTGAAAAAGACTTGTATTTATATGTATTTCTTTAATTTCCCGTCAATCGACATCCGACCAGTAAATCCAAATTTCCAAATGTTAAAACTCCAACATTGACATAATTGAATTAAGGCCAAAATAGGTTGGTAATGCATCCTAGCACCATATTCTAGACCTATTTTGGGGCTTTGAGTATTTTTAAATAATCATTAAATGATATTTCCAATTTAATTGTGATTTTTTAGATATGATCATAAAAAATTAAAATTAAAAGCATAAATGGGTCCAAGCATATAAAGGTGAGCTAAACCTAGTATGTAATTGTCAAGGGTGGCAATTTAGGATGCTACAATTAGTAATCTCTCTCCTCAACAAGAGATTGAGAAAAGAGAAAAAAACCATATTCAAAAATTTTGTTATATCAAATGGTCAATGAGTCATGAGTGTTCTAGTAGTGAGAAAAATAATGAGGTTGAAGAAGAGGGAGAAGTACCTACAAAAGAACCAACCATAAAACTTAAGAATGGGGATTCCAAGAAAAAATAAAACACTATTATCTCCCTACATACATTGAGTGAAACAAATATACCACAAAAATTCATAGTAAAAAAAAAATGTTAAATTGTTAGTGGATACTAGTAGTACACATAACTTTATCGATAGAAGATTAGGTAATTGACTAAATTATTTTGTTTATCTTGTCTCTAATTTTCAAGTAATGATAGTTGATGGGAAACAACTACCTTGTGGTGGTAAATACCATCACATAAAACTCTCAATGGGAAATTATCAACTAGATTAAAAAATGTTTGTTATCCCTATTAGGGGAGTGGATCTAGTTTTAGGTGTAAAATAGCTTAAACAATTAGGAACAACATCTTTCAATTTTCAAGACTTATCCATGGATTTTAAGATACACGAGAAAAAGTATAGTTTTTTGGGAATAAAATCACCACCAAGTGAAATAATTAGCTCCCATAGGATGGAGAAATTACTCAAGAAATGTTCTTATAATATAGGGGCACACTTACATTTTAGAGAAGAAAAAAATATGATAACAAATTTGAGAGATTATTCAACACCATCAACAAGTGTTTAAAAAATCCAAGGATATACGTCCAATTGGAGACATTAAATTAATACCAAGAACTATTATTCATCCTAAAAATAAAAATCCTATTTATCCCCTATGCTTATTCTTAAAAAAAGGGATGGTCCATGGAGAATGTTCTCACATTACAAGAAACTAAATAAAATCACATAAAGATAAGTTTCTATTCCCATTGCTAATGAATTGGAAGAAAATAAAATCTATGCAAAATAATCCAAATATGTCTTTAGGGTGAAACAAGTAGAATACTCAAGACATTTGGTGTCACTTAAAAATTTCAAGATGAACCCTAAGAAGAGGGGATTTTTGGGTCTAACAAGATACTATAGGAGATTTGTTCATACCTATTATCCTATAAAGAAAAATTTCTTTTGGAAAGGTATTAAAGTGAATATTAAAATTTTTGTGGTAAATTTTTTGATATTCCAACAAAATAAAAAGGAAATAATAAAGACTCTAGGCCTCATAAAAATATTAGGCATTGCAATACAATACTGGAAAAATTTATATTAATGGACTTCATCATGGGGCTGCCAAAGATAAATAATATTGATGCAATCTAGCTTGTTGTGGATAAACTAATTAAGAATACACATTTTTGTGGACTCACTCATCTATTTTTCACTAATATAAAGGAAAACTTATTCATAGAAAATATACAAAAATTTCATGGAATTTCCAAAATCATATTGGAAAATAGAACCACCTCAAAATTTCTAATCAAGTGGAAGAATTTTCTAGTTGAAGATGCAACACATAATGGTAAATGATTTGTATGAATGTGTGATATCCAAATGTTTTACCTATTCTAATAAACTAAAATGCAATGGAAAAACATAAAGAAACACCTCAAGATTAGCCTAAGAAATTTGTTAATGCAAAGAGAAAAAGTGTTAGATGATGACAAATGGTTATACCTTCCCTTTGCAGCTGAAACTCCTTGGTTGGCCCTTGATTTTAGATTACTTTGTATGCTCCTTTGATGGCTCTTGATGTGGATAAATGCAAGATTTAACTATATTCTTGGATGCAAATGCAAATAGATTAAATTTATGGCTAGATGAGTGCACAAAATGACAACATTTAATTGCAAAATGGCTAAGTGTTCTCCAAATGCCTTAGAGGAGGGGGTATTTATAGAAGAATTTGAATTCTCTAGAGAATTTAATAGTTGAGATTTATCCAACAAGGCCAAGATGAAGGGCCAAGGTGAGTTGAGAGCTCACAAGCCCTCACATTTTGACATGTGGAATGTGAGATGGCTAAGGGTGAGATGATGTGTAGGTGATGTGGAAGGAGAGTACATGATGTGGAGGAAGGACATGTACCTTGGAAGTACATTAGGAGATGAGAAGATTCCTTGGAGGAATAAATGTGAATTAAAAATTCACATGCTTGGGAGAATGTAGTGGATAAGAGAGGGTCTCCAAAAAGGTGGGAGTTTGTCACATGTGATTTGATGTGACAAGTCAAAGATTCTAGAAGATGCATGGGAAAAGAGGATTCTAGGAGGAATAAAAGTGAACTAAAAAATCACATCCAGGGAAGAGAGGAGCCTTGGATGAATAAAAAAGGAATTAAAAATTCCTTGGGGGATGGGGAGAGTTGACCAAGGTACTAATTAGGTTTAACTAATTAGTAATTAGAGGATAATTAGGGGTTAATGAGGATTAGAAGCCAACTTGCAAAAGTTGGAGGATGTGACACATCCTAATCAAGGATTAGGCATGTGCACATTCTTAATGAAGAGATTAGGAGATGGATTAGGATTTGATGAAAATGACATGTGAGGAATTAAATAAATGTAATATTGATTTAATTCATTTGATGAAAAAAGGATTAAAGAGGGTAAGGTATTTAATTATTAATTAAATACCTTAGGGATTTGGCAGAATTAAAGATATTAATTAAATAATAGTAATATTACTTAATTAACTCGGATAAGAGGATGTTTAGATGAAAAGTGGTAAATTTGGATCAATTAATTGTCCAAATTTGGATTTCTACAGAATGATTTATAATTTATAAGAATTCAAAGCAAGACTTTACTAAAGGGGAAGGGAACATTATTATCCTAATATGATATATTCCTAAGTATATATTATATATTTCTAAGGATAAATAGTTGTGGCATGCTTAACCCTAACATAAATATTAGTTAATACACTAATACCCCTTAATTAAGATTAAGGCTTATGTCCCTACATATTTTAGCCTATAAATAAGGAAGAGAAATCTCTCCAATATTATGGCTCTTGGTTTATGATGTAATTGAGGTTATCCAAGTTATAATCAAGAGGTGATTTTGCTCCTAATTTCATAATCCCTGGCTAAATACTTTCTCAAGTTTGTTCCATGATAGAATCTATATTCAAAAGAGTGTTATGCATGTTATCTTTAGCAACACAATGTTATCATATGTTACTTTTAATTTTCATGTTTTTTCTTCACTTCATTATCTAGGATTTAAGTTCTTTCTTTACTAAGAGAAAAATTCCTTTTATTATCACTTTGGATTGTTGAAAATTGAAGGTAAATTCTATAGCTTTAAACTTGTAATTCCTATGTGACTGTAGATTAATTAAGTATTATTTGTCACAATTCTTTATGGATGATTATCTGTTTAGATTCATTTTACATTTGTAGAAGTAGACAAAAGGTTGTAGAAGCATAAGACCAGAAGATTAGAAGTTACACAACATATACTGTCGAGAAACCCTTTCGGGAAAAAACACCACCAAGAATCAATGTATTATTTAATCTCAGAATAAGATTACAATAATTCCAATCCTTGCATGAGATGCTTCTTTTTCCTTCAACAAATCTTCTTCACAACCTGCAATAAAATCTAATGAAACTCTCTTCAACTTGCTTGAGATAAATAGACAATAATTAGTCTTGTAAACTCCAAAAAGTTTAAAATTACAAAACACAATGCTTATCTCACAAAACCCACGCCTATTCTTTGCAAGTAGAGTTCTACCGTGAAGAACTTGATGTCAAAACAAGTCCTTCATCAATTTGGGCATCCAAAACTGAAGTCATAACTCAACGGTTATTACGAAGATATTTTGTAAGCTCCTCCTCAAAGTTGGCACCAAGAATGGGCCCACTTAACTTAGCCTTATAAAATATCTTCTCATGCAAAAGTGTTAACTCCAAGATGCCAACTTGGGCACCCAAGGTGGGTCCAAGTCAATATTTGTTAACTGAAACATATCTCTCCATCAATTAATGCAAATAGGAAGCATGATTGATCCACCCCACTTAACTAAATGTATCACATGTTATCTTTCATGCAACTCAAGTCATTAGTCATGCATTCCAAGTCAATTGAAGTCAACTAGCATTCAACTGAAACTAACTACATGCAACTGAAGATAACAGAACCATAATTGAACTGAATTGAACTGAACTGATACTAAATTGAACTAAACTGAACTAAACTAAATTGAACTAAACTAAACTAAACTAAACTAAACTAAACTAAACTAAAATAAACTCCATGCATGTAAACATTAATCCCTAACTTCTAGGATCTTTAGATGCATTATAGAAGTGTTACCTTTTTCTCCAAATATTTAACTTAACTCACGGTGGGTTCCACCTTCCATGTGGGTGCCCCATGTGCTCCTATTATTTAGGAACTCATCTTGGATGCCCTCACATGCTCCTATCATTTAGAATTAGTTACAAATGTCAATTAACATGAGTATTTCATTCAAAATTAATCTCTTTCTAATCCTAGTGTTGGGGAACACTTTCCAAGGACTTAGGAGATACATGAAATAATGTTTAGGATTGCAATTAAATGGTATACTATTCCCAACATTCTCCCACTTGACATTATACATTGCAATTATTCTAAACAAGGAATCATTATTATAAATCAAGTGCATGACTCAAGGCCAATGGCCTTCCTACACTAAGAGAACTTAACTATAGGAACTGGTCGGGTAAGATAATCTACAACATTAATCAAAGTGTCAACTTTCTCAATTAATACCTTTCCACTCTCAACCATTTCTCACACAAAGTGACACTGAACATCAACATGCTTAGACAAGCATGATAGATAGGAATTTTGGCTAAACAAATAGCACTCTAACTATCACATTCAAGTTTAACTTACTTGCAATTAAAACCAATACCTTTCCCAAGTCTCTGTAACCAAACTATCTCTTTGGAGGCATGTGAAACCACCGAGTGTGTTGAACTCACATCCAACCAAGGTGTAGGCTTCTTGGTCTTTACTATTGAAAAAATATTTTCTTACAAGTAACCATTCCAATATATATCTCTTACCATAAGAGAACTCAAGCCTCACCTATTTCTCCAAGTATCCATGAGGACTTGCAACCAACCAATCCATGCCAAACTCCAAATGCAACATAGCACTATCATGAAGTAATCAAGCAAATGATTAATGTACCCAATACATAAGAGAACTACACAAGATCAATGTCAAAGCTCCATTCATGAATCAAGAACATAAACATGACAATATGATCTAACCATCTCCTCCAAGGAGATCACATGCATCATAACACACATAAACATCCTAGTCTCAAGAGAACAAGTACCATGCCAAACTCTAAATGTGTATCAAGATTAAACCATAGCATAATAGAAACCACTCTAAACCAAGAAAAAACATATCCCTAATCACATGAAGATAACCTTACAAATGATGCATCCACGTCACTGCCAACAACTCCCATTGAACTATGGTATGAGCTACACATGACATCATGACTACCATCCTCTGCATGAAGATCACTCTTTAACATCAAGCAAAGAGTCATCACTAACATTTTTACATGAAATGATCAATGCATTATTACCATCATCCAAGGATTCCTCTGTAGAAGAATCAAAACTTGTTTTCTTGTTTTGACAATCCTTCGTCACATGTCCCAGTTTCCCATAGTTCCAACACTTTACCTTACTTCATCCTTCAGACTTACCCTTCCCTTCCTTGTCTCCATTACGTTCCTTTTTCTTAGGCCTACCTTCTACAAAAAAGGAATCTTGGATTTCCTTTAGACTTCCTCCTCATCTCCTCTGATAGGAGAGTAGGAATTATATTGTCCATCTTCGGATCTGCACCACTACCACTGATAGCAACAATTAAATTTTCCCAAGATTCTGGTAAAGATCAAAGTAACAAAATGATTTTATATTCATCTTCTAGCTTTACATCAACTGATGCTAACTAACTTAGAATCAAATTAAAATCATTTAAATTATTTGCAACAGAATCACCATCTATCATTTTTAAAGAATACAACTGTCTTTTCAGATACAACTTATTAGTAAGACTTTTGGTTTGATAGATATCACCTATTCTCTTCCATAACTTATATGTATAGTAGTTTCTTGTGAAACATTCAAGAGAACAACATCAGCAAGACATAATCTTATGGTCCCTCTTGCCTTCCTATCAAGCTTAGCCCAATCCTCATCTGACATTGTTGTAGGTGACTTTGTCTCATTACCAACAACTAACCACTGATCTCTCTCTTCAAGGAGATCCTCCATTTTTAGTTTCCACATCTCATAATTAGATCCATTGAATCTTTCAATATCTAAATGAGAATTAAAACTCATTGTAACAAACTTATTTTCCCAAATCAGCAATAACACAATAGTAAAATCTCTCACTACAACCAAAAAACCTTCAAAATTTTAAGAGAAAGGTGTCCTAAACTCTACCCCAATCATTAGCTCTGATACCAAATGTTGAAAATTGAAGGTAAATTATGTAGCTTTAATCTACATAATTATCTCCATTTTTCAACATTAGTGCTTGTATTATTAAACCTTATAACAAGATTACAATAATTCTTTATCAATCCTTGCTTGAGATGCTTCTTTTGCCTTCAACAATTCTTCTTCACAACCTGCAATAAAATCTGATAAACTCTCTTCAACTTGCTGAAATAAATAGACAATAATGAGCTTTGTAAACTCCAAAGAGTTTACAATTACAAAGCACAATGCTTATCTCACAAAACCCACACCTATTCTTTGCAAGTAGAGTTCTACCATGAAAAACAATGCCAAAACAAGTCCTTCATCCATTCTTGGGTGCCAACTTTGAGGATAAGCTTAGAAGATATCTTCAAAATCAACGTTGAGATTGATAAAGAATTATTTTAATCTTTTTCTAAGGTTAAATAATACAAGCACTATTGATTCTGGTGGTGGAGTTTTTTCCCGAACTTGGGTTTCTCCATAGTATTTGTTGTGTCACTTCTATCTTATGGTCTTATTCTTCTACAATCTTTTGTCTACTTCTACAAATGGTAAAATGAATTAAATAAATAATCATCCACAAAGAAATTTTAACAAAGAACAATTATTTAGATCTATAGTATAATAGTTTTACAAGTTTTAAGGCTACATAATTACCTCCATTTTCAACATTTGGAAACTTGCAGCCATTTAAAGACAATTTCCACATAACCCATAAGAGAAATCTATGCTACTAATTATTCAGAATTCACATGCAAGAGAATAGACAACATACCCATGAAAATATGACACAAGATATACCCTAGGAAAATCCTCAAGAGGGAAAAAAACTAGCCTCCAAAAGCATCCATCTCTCATGTATTATTCAACAATAAATATTACAATACATCTTCTGAGTCTCCATGAACACCATTGAAGCAACAAGCCCTCTCCAAGAAATCCATGTGAACAAGCATGCAACCAAACATCTTGTGCTATGCTTCAAACCCTCACAAATGCTAACCAAAGCTAACATGCAAAATTGCATCTCACAATAACTACCTTTGTGGTTGCTTTTATAGAATCAAGCTCCCACAAAACCATGTGACTAAAACCATGAGATTACAAAACCATGTCCCCTTATTTAATATTGGGTACTTTATTTATTTATTTTTCCCCAATATTAAATAATTACATTTTTACAACTTATGTCCCAATGTTACATGCAACATAAAGTGGCCCCAAGAATAATTACATTAAATATATATGCAAGGTGTACAAAACACCTTTTTCCTAACATTCTCCCACTTGTTGTATACATTGCATAAGGGGAACAAGTAACCTCAAAACATAAATAAAATGAACAATCCATATAGCCACATATACCATCATGGAATCAAAGTGTTCCATGTGCTCCATCAAGATACTTGCAACAAGAATCAAAGTGACCACCATCCCAAGCATGAATTCTCTCATCCTCCATCATGCCAATGCACAAAGATAAGAAGCCATCCAATAGATAAGCCACACAATCTGTCACAATGAACCATAAGTCCTGCTCAAATGATATATCCCAAACACGAAAACTCAATCCAAAGGTACCAATATCCACCAATAGCTATCAAGATACACAAACCAAAAGCTGAAATAACACCCACAACAAGTGCCAATACATCCAACTATCCATACCTCCAAGGTATACAAAACATAGTAAACTCATGCAATAAACGTATACACCCATAAACTGCAATCATAAACTCCATGTGCAAAACTTGTCAAAGAATGACATACACATCCAAGAGCTCCCACTGCATGGGTAATGTAAATCTAAAAAAGATCAAGGCATACCAAGTCTACCAATAGCATCATATAGAAAGTGTAAAATACATCATGTAGAACCAAGGAATCATCCACAATGATATGCAAACTTGTATATCAATAACCTATAAGAAAAATCTCCTACATACGCCTCTAAATGCCAACTGTGTCAAGTATGATCTCCTCCACAACACCCCATAAGAAAATCCATGACAACACCCAACCATTCAATCACCAAGATCAAACATAAAATATGTATCATGTAATCGACATGGATGTAAGCCTCTCATAACCAAAGAAGATCAAACTAAATCCATTCCAAATGAAGGAAATAAGCCCAATACATCTCCTAAACTCAACATCAATGATTGTAATTACAATGCATAAGGAGATAAACATGCCAAAAATCCTCAAATGAACCCTCCAAAACCATATATCCATATCTCAAGATCCAAATTCATGTGAAGATAAAGCATAAAATATAAAGCTCACCTGAAAGTAACAATGAGCAATACCTCTCAAGTGAAACTGCCAAGCAAACCAAGAGTGAGGAATGAGAATGCTCCTCCAAGACATCCAAGTCATCATGACTCATCCAAGAACACTCTTCTCATAGGTCCATGCTGAACTCATGTCCAACCAAGGTGTAGGCTCCTCTGATTCCCTGTTGAAATCTCATCAAAAGTAACCATCTCAACACATGTATATCTCTTATCAAAAGAGAACTCTAGCCTCACCTATGTCTCCAAGTATCCATGAGTACCTCTAACCAACCAATCCATGCTAACCTCCAAATGCAACATAACACCATCATGAAGTAATCAAACAAATGATAGATGTACCCAATACCAAGAGAACCACACAAGATCAATGTCAAAACTCCAATCATGAATTAGGAACATAAACATGAGAACATGATCTAACCATATCCTACTAGGAGATATCATACAACAATGCATAGATCCTAGTCTCAAGAGAACAAGTACCATGCCAAAACTCTAACATATGATTAAGAGTAAACCATGACATAATACAATAACACCCTAAACCAAGAATCAACATATGTAATCAATATGAATAAAATCATCCCCTATCAGTGAGACTAAAGATGCCAATGAACCATTACTGCATAGAAGTAGAAACCAAGAGTCAATCCATGACACCAACAATAATTGTAGAAGACCATCCACCATCAAATGGTGAATCCATATCATTGCCAACAACTCCCATTGAACTGTGATATCGAGTCACACATGGCATCATGACAACAATCCTCTCCATGAAGATCATCCAAGTCTACACACACAACCAAAATGTTAGTAACATAACAAGTAGAACCAAAATATCCAAGCCAAGAAGATACCTACAACCGCCAAACCATCATAAACATATTCATCTCTTCCAATCCATCACTATCAAAAGCTCCCACTGTAAAGTGTAACCAAGCTATCCATGACATCATGATAAACCACGTGCTACAAGTCCCAAATACAACTGTCTAGGTACTATAAGAAACATCCATCCTCTCATGTCTAAACATAAATACCAATGTACAAATGACCAAGAACAAGGCCAACTGATAAAGTCTGAAAAAACAAGGAATCGAACCTAATGAATTAAGATAATTCACAACCAAGTCATCCCACTGCAAGTAAACAGGTAGCTAATCCACAACCTGCATGACTTGTAGATCCAATCACTAAAACATGCAAACTCATCATCACATGAAGACAACCTTACCAATGATACAAAATGTTGAAAATGGAGGTAATTATGTAGCTCAATACTTTTTAAAACTATGAGATTGTAGATCTAATTAAATGTTCTTTGTTACAATTTATTTGTGGATGATTATTTGTTTAGATTTGTTTTACCATTTGTAGAAGTAGACATAAGATAGAAGTGATAATAAAGGAAATGTAGTTATCACAAGTGAAATAAAAGGAAATGTAGTTATCACAAACCCAAAACAAGAGGCAACTAACAACATTTCCTTTTATTATCACTTCTATCTTCTGGTCTTATTCTTCTACAATCTTTTGTCTACTTCTACAAATGGTAAAATGAATCTAAATAGATAATCATCCACAAAGAAATTGTAACAAAGAAAACTTAATTAGATCTACAATATCATAGTTTTACAAAGTATTAAGCTACATAATTACCTCCATTTTCAACATTTGGTATCATTGGTAAGGTTATCTTCATGTGATGATGAGTTTGCATGTTTCAGTGATTGAATCTACAAGTCATGCAGGTTGTGGATTAGCTACTTTTTTACTTGCAATGGGATGAATTAGTTGTGGATTATCTTTATTCACCATGGCATAATAGGAACTAGTCTAAACCAAGAAAAAACCATATCCCCAATCACATGAAGATAACCTTACCAACGATGCATCCACATCATTGCCAACAACTCCCACTGAATCATGGTATCAAAGCTAACGGTTGGGGTAGAGTTTGGGATGCCTTTCTCTTAAAAGTTTGAAGGTTTTTTGGCTGTAGTGGGAGCTTTTACTATTTTTTTATTGCTGATTTTGGAAAATAAGTTTGTTACAATGAGTTTTAATTCTCGTTTAGATATTGAAAGATTCAATGGATCTAATTATGAGATGTGGAAACTAAAAATGGAGGATCTCCTTGAAGAGAAAGATCAGTGGTTAGCTATTGGTAATGAGACAAAGTCACCTACAACGATGTCAGATGAGGATTGGGATAAGCTTGATAAGAAGGTAAGAGGGACCATAAGATTATGTCTTGCTGATGTTGTTCTCTTGAATGTTTCAGAAGAAACTACTACATATAAATTGTGGAATAGAATAGGTGATATTTATCAAACTAAAAGTCTTACTAATAAGTTGTATATGAAAAGAAAATTGTATTTTTTAAAGATGAAAAATGGTGATTCTATTGCAAATCATTTGAATGCTTTTAATTTGATTCTAAGTTAGTTAGCATCTGTAGATGTAAAGCTAGAAGATGAAGACAAATGCATATTGTTACTTTGTTCTTTACCAGAATCTTGGGAAAATCTAATTGTTGCTATCAGTGGTAGTGGTATAGATCTGGAGATGGAAAATATAATTCCTACTCTCTTATCAGAGGAGATGAGGAGGAAGTCTAAAACAAAAATCCAAGATGCCTTGTTTGTAAAAAGTTAGTCCTGAAAAAAAGGAACCTAAGGGAGAGAAGGAAGGGAATGGTAAGTCAGAAAAATAGAGTAAGGTAAAGTGTTGGAACTGTGGTAAATTGGGACATGTGAAGAAGGATTGTAAGAACAAGAAAAATAGTTCTAATTCTTCTACAGAGGAATCCTCATATTATAGTAATCATGCTTTGATCATTTCATGTAAAAATATTAGTGATGACTCTTTGCTTGATGTTAAAGAATGATCTTCATGAGGAGGATGGTAGTCACGATGCCATGTGTAGCTTGTACCATGGTTCAATGGGAGTTGTTGGTAGTGACGTGGATGCATCATTGGTAAGGTTATCTTCATGTGATTGGGGATATGGTTTTTTCTTGATTTAGAGTGGTTTCTATTATGTCATGGTTTAATCTTGTTGCATTAGAGTTTGGCATGGTACTTGTTCTCTTGAGACTAGGATGTTTATGTATGTTATGATGCATGTGATCTCCTTGGAAGAGATGGTTAGATCATGTTGTCATGTTTATGTTCTTAATTCATGATTGGAGATTTGACATTGATCTTGTGTAGTTCTCTTAAGTATTGGGTACATTAATCATTTGATTGATTACTTCATGATAGTGCTATGTTGCATTTGGATTTTGGCATGGATTGGTTGGTTATAGGTCCTCATGGATACTTGGAGAAATAGGTGAGGCTTGAGTTCTCTTATGGTAAGAGATATATGTTGGAATGGTTACTTGTAAGAAAAAAAATATCAACAGTAAAGATGGAGAAGCCTACACCTTGGTTAGATGTGAGTTCAATACACTCAACGGTTTCACATGCCTCCAAAGAGGTAGTTTCATTATAGAGACTTGGGAAAGGTATTGGTTTTAATTGCAAGTTAAACTTTAATGTGATAGTCAGAGTGTTATGTGTTTAGCAAAAAATCCTATGTATCATGCTTGTACTAAGCATGTTGATGTTCAGTATCACTTTGTGCGAGAAATGGTTGAGAGGGGGAAGGTATTAATTGAGAAAGTTGACACTTTAATTAGTGTTGCAGATTATCTTATGAAACCAGTAACTATAGATAAGTTCTCTTTGTTTTGAGTATTAACCATTTTCTTGGAGCTTCATGATTATGAAGGTTGCATTTGAAGTTATCATGGATTGATTAGTTGGTGCAGGATGGCCATTGGCCTTGACTCATGTAATTGATTTATAATAATAATCCCTTGTTTAGAATATTTGCAATGTATAATGTCAAGTGGGAGAATGTTGGGAATAGGATTCCATTTAATTGCAATCCTAAACATATTTCATGTATCTGCTAAGTCCTTGGAAAGTGTTCCCCAACACTAGGATTAGAAAGAGATTAAATTCAAATGAAATGAACATGTAAATTGAAAATTTTAATTAATTCTAAATGATAGGAAAATGTGGGGATGCCTAAGAAGAGATCCTATAAAATAGGAGCACATGGGGCACCCACATGGAAGGTGGAACCCACCTTGAGTTAAGTTAACTGCTTGGAGAAAAAGATAACACTTTAATAATGCATGTAAAGATCCCAGAAGTTAGGGGTTGATGTTTACATGCATGGAGGTCAGTTCAGTATTAGTTCAGTTCAGTTTAGTTCAATTTAGTTTAGTTTAGTTTAGTTTAGTTATGGTTCAGTTATCTTCAGTTGCATGTAGTTAGTTTCAGTTGAATGCTAGTTGACTTCAGTTGACTTGGAATGCATGACTAATGACTTGATTTGCATGACAAATAACAGGTGATACATTCAATTAAGTTGGGATGATCAATCATGCATGCTATTTGCATGAATGGTGGAGAGATATGTTTCAATTAATAGAGATTGACTTGGACCCACCTTGGGCGCCCAAGTTGGCATCTTGGAGTTAACACTTTTGCATGATAAGATATTTTATAAGGCTGAGTTAAGTGGGCCCATTCTTGGGTGCCAACTTTGAGGATAAGCTTACAAGATATCTTTAGAATCAACGTTGAGTTATGACTTCAGTTTGGGATGCCCAAATGGATGAAGGACTTTTTTTGACATTGTTCTTCACGATAAAACTCTACTTGGAAAGAATAGGCATGGGTTTTGTGAGATATGCATTGTGCTTTGTAATTGTAAACTCTTTGGAGTTTACAAGGCTCATTATTGTCTATTTATTTTAGTAAGTTGAAGAGAGTTTATCAGATTTTATTGTAGGTTGTGAAGAAGAATTGTTGAAGGAAAAAGAAGCATCTCAAGAAAGGATTGATAACGAATTATTGTAATCTTGTTATAAGGTCAAATACTACAAGCACTATTGATTCTAGTGGTGGATTTTTTTTTCTGAAAGGGTTTCTCCATGGTATATGCTATGTCACTTCTATCTTCTAGTCTTATTCTTCTACAATCGTCTATCTACTTCTACAAATGGTAAAATGAATTAAACCGATAATCATCCACAAAGAAATTGTAGCAAAGAATACTTAATTAGATCTACAATATAATAGTTTTACAAGTTTAAGCTACATAATTACCTCCATTTTCAACATTTTGGTATCAAAGCTAACAGTTGGGGTAGAATTTGGGATTCCTTTCTCTTAAAATTTTGAAGGTTTTTTGGTTATAGTGGGAGCTTTTACTATTGTGTTATTGCTGATTTTTCAAAATAAGTTTGTTACAATGAGTTTTAATTCTCATTGTAACAAACTTATTTTCCAAAATAAGAAATAACATAATAGTAATAGCAATCACTCTAAACCAAGAAAAAATCATATCCCCAATCACATGAAGATAACCTTACCAATAATTTTTTCTTGGTTTAGAGTGTTTGCTATTATGTCATGGTTTACTCTTGATATGCAAATTTAGAGTTTGGCATGGTCCTTGTTCTCTTAAGACTAGGATTCATATATGTTATGGTGCATGTGATCTCCTAGTAGGAGATGGTTAGATCATGTTGTCATGTTTATGTTCCTGATTCATGATTGGATCTTTGAAATTGATCTTGTGTAGTTCTCTTAAGTATTGGGTACATTATTCATTTGCTTGATTACTTCTTGATAGTGCTATGTTGCATTTGGAGTTTGGCATGGATTGGTTGGTTACATGTCCTCATGGATAATTGGAGAAATAGGTGAGGCTTGAGTTCTCTTATGGTAAGAGATATATGTTGAAATGGTTACTTGTAAGAAAATATTTTTCAATAGTAAAGACCGAGAAGCCTACACCTTGGTTGGACGTGATTTCAACACACTCGGCCATTTCACATGCCTCTAAAGAGGTAGTTTGGATATAGAGACTTTGGAAAGGTATTGGTTTTAATTGCAAGTAAGTTAAAATTGAATGTGATATTTAGAGTGCTATATGTTTAGCCAAAAATCCTATGTATCATGCTCGTACTAAGCATGTTGATGTTCAGTATCACTTTGTGCAAGAAATGGTTGAGAGTGGGAAGGTATTAATTGTGAAAGTTGACACTTTAATTAATGCTACAGATTATCTTATGAAACCAGTTCCTACAGATTAGTTCTTTGGTTTTAATCATTTCCTTGGAGTTTCATGATTATGTAGGTTGCATTTGAAGTTGGCATGGATTGATTAGTTGGTGTCGGAAGGCCATTGGCCTTGATTCTTGTATTTGATTTATAATAATGGTTCCTTGTTTAGAATAATTGCAATTTATAATGTCAAGTGGGAGAATGTTGGAAATAGGATGCCATTTAATTGCAATCCTAAACATTATTTCATGTATCTCCTAAGTCCTTGGAAAGTATTCCCCAACACTAGGATTAAAAAGATATTAAATTTGAATGAAATAATCATGTTAATTGATATTTGTAATTAATTCTAAATGATAGGAACATGTGAGGGCATCCAAGATGAGTTCCTACAAAATAGGAGAACATGGGGCACCCACATGGAAGGTGGAACCCACCTTGAGTTAAGTTAGCTATTTAGAGTAAAAGATAAAAATTCAGTAATGCATCTAAAGATCCTAGAAGTTATGGATTGATGTTTACATGCATAGAGTTCAGTTCAGTTCAGTTCAGTTTAGATTACTTCAGTTCAGTTTAGATTAGTTCAGTATTAGTTTAGTTTAGTTTAGTTTAGTTTAGTTTAGTTTAGTTTAGTTCAGTTATGGTTCAGTTATCTTTAGTTGCATGTAGTTAGTTTCAGTTGAATGCTAGTTGAATACAGTTGACTTGGAATACATGACTAATGAATTGAGTTGCATGACAGATAATGGGTGATACATTCAGTTAAGTGGGGATGATCAATCATGCATGATATTTGCATGAATGGTGGAGAGATATGTTTGAGTTAACAAAGATTGACTTGGACCCACCTTGGGCGCCCAAGTTGGCATCTTGGAGTTAACACTTTCACATGATAAGATATTTTATAAGGTTGAGTTAACTGGGACCATTCTTGGGAACCAACTTTGAGGATAAGCTTAAACGATATTTTCAGAATCAACGTTGAGTTATGACTTCAGTTTGGGATGCCCAAATGGATGAAGGACTTGTTTTGACATTGTTCTTCACTGTAGAAATCTACTTGCAAGGAATAGGCATGGGTTTTGTGAGATAAGAATTGTGCTTTGCAATTGTAAACTCTTTGGAGTTTACAAGGCTCATTATTGTCTATTTATTGTAGCAAGTTGAAGAGAGTTTATTAGATTTTATTGCAGGTTGTGAAGAAGAATTGTTGAAGGAAAAAGAAGCATCTCAAGCAAGAATTGGAATTATTGTAATCTTATTCTGAGATTAAATAATACTTTGATTCTTGGTGGAGTTTTTTCCCGAAAGGGTTTCTCCATGATATATGTTGTGTAACTTCTTTCTTCTGGTCTTATTCTTCTGCAATCTTCTGTCCACTTCTACAAATGGTAAAATGAATTAAACATATAATCATCTACAAAGAATATTCAGCAAAGAATACTTAATTAGACCTAAAACTACAATAGTTTTTCAAAGTATTAAGCTACATAATTACCTCCATTTTCAACATTAATGTTGGGAATAGGATGTTGCAATCCTAAATATATTTCATGTATCTCCTAAGTCCTTGGAAAGTATTTCCCAACACTAGGATTAGAAAGAGATTAAATTTGAATGAAATGAACATGTAAATTGAAATTTGTAATTAATTCTAATTGATAGGAACATGTGGGGATGCCCAAGACGAGCTCCTACAAAATAGGAGCACATGGGGCACCCACATGGAAGGTGGAACTCACCTTGAGTTAAGTTAACTATTTGGAGAAAAGATAACACTTCAAAAATGCATGTAAAGATCATAGAAGTTAGGGATTGATGTTTACATGCATGAAGTTCAGTTTAGTTCAGTTTAGTATTAATTTAGTTTAGTTTAGTTTAGTTCAGTTTAGTTCAATTTACTTCAATTCAGTTCAGTTCAGTTATGGTTGAGTTATCTTCAGTTGCATGTAGTTAGTTTCAGTTGAATGCTAGTTGAATTTAGTTGACTTAGAATGCATGACTAATGACTTGAGTTGCATGACAGATAACAGGTGACTACTTTTAGTTAACAAGGAATGATCAATCATGCATGATATTTGCATGAATTGATGGAGAGAAATGTTTCAGTTAACAGAGATTGACTTAGACCCACCTTGTGCGCCCAAGTTGGCATCTTGGAGTTAACACTTTTGCATGATAAGATATTTTATAAGGCTAAGTTAAGTGGGCACATTCTTGGGCACCAACTTTGAGGATAAGCTTAGAAGATATCTATGGAATCAATGTTGAGTTATGACTTTAGTTTGGTACGCCTAAATGGATGGACTTGTTTTGAAATTGTTCTTCACTGTAGAACTCTACTTGCAAAGAATAGGCATGGGTTTTGTGAGATAAGTATTGGGATTTGTAATTGTAAACTCTTTGGAGTTTACAAGGCTCATTATTGTCTATTTATTGTAGCAAGTTGAAGAGAGTTTATTGCAGGTTGTGAAGAATTGTTGAAGGAAAAAGAAGCATCTCAAGCAAGGTTTGGAATTATTGTAATCTTATTCTAAGATTAAATAATACATTGATTCAATTTTGGGAATAGGATGCCATTTAATTGCAATCCTAAGCATATTTCATGTATCTCCTAAGTCTTTGAAAAGTGTTCCCCAACAGTAGGATTAGAAAGAGATTAAATTTGAATGAAATAAACATGTTAATTGACATTTGTAATTAATTGTAAATGATAGGAACATGCGGGGATTCCCATGAAGAGATCCTACAAAATAGGAGCACATGGGGCACCCACATGGAATGTGGAATCCACCTTAAGTTAAGTTAACTATTTGGAGAAAAAGATAACACTTCTATAATGCATGTAAAGATCCTAGAAGTTAGGGATTGATGTTTACATGCATGGAGTTCAGTTTAGTTCAATTTAGTTCAATTTAGTTATGGTTAAGTTATCTTCAGTTGCATGTAGTTAGTTTCAGTTGAATGCTAGTTGACTTCAGTTGACTTGGAATGCATGACTAATGAATTGAGTTGCATGATAGATAATAGGTGATACATTCAGTTTAGTGGGGATGATCAATCATGCATCCTATTTGCATGAATTGATGGAGAGATATGTTTTAGTTAACAGAGATTGACTTGGACTCACCTTGGACACCCAAGTTGGCATCTTGGAGTTAACTCTTTTGCATGAGAAAATATTTTATAAGGCCAAGTTAAGTGGGCCCATTCTTGGGCACCAACTTTGAGGATAAACTTATAAGTTATTTTTGGAATCAATGTTGAGTTATGACTTTAGTTTGAAACACCCAAATGGATGAAGGACTTGTTTTGAGAGTATGTACAGGATCATAATGGGCCAAAAAGTGGTAATATGTAAGTGATATGATGGACCATGTGGCTGACGACTTTTTTTTTACCCAAAATTGATGAAACGAAAAGGGTTTTTAAAGGAGATTCTTAGATTTCCACCAATATAAATTATGCTTTACTTTGAATTTAATAAATAATTATTATTCATTTTCTTTTTGAATTATGACTAAAGTCCTGATTGATAGGCTGATTGAAAAACATCAATAGCTTTCAAATAGTATCACATTTTCTGAATCCAAAACATGCATCACATTCTATGCTTTGCATAATATAGGATTAAAAAAATGAATTTCATGAAGTTTTGACCAAGTTAAGGCAGTCAGACATACAAGTTTTTTATATTTTTTAAAAGTTGTAATAAAAAATTCATAATTAATTATTTACATGGAAAAGAATTACAAAAAAATATGCATCACATCGGGACATGAGTGCTCTACTTATATCTAAAATATTATAAAAAAATATTATCATTTTATTGTGGTTAGGGTGGTCAGACATACACCTTATTTTTTCCCTGAAATTTAAGTACTACTACATTGAAATTTCAAATTTTCACCAAATAGATTTCTTTTTTTAAAAATAAACCTAGTAGTTTAGAAACTACATTCAATTTGCTATAGATTCTATTCTTACATATTTTTGAAATAATAAAGATAACTTATTAAAAAATTTACGTCAAGTTGCCTAACTCTGATTTTTCTGAATTTTTGCCACTTAAGGGCCTATTTTTTCCATAATGATCCTGCACATACCCTTGACATTGTTCTTAACAGTAGAAATCTACTTGCAAAGAATAGGTGTGGGTTTTGTGAGATAAGCATTGTGATTTGTAATTATAAACTCTTTGGAGTTTACAAGGCTCATTTTTGTCTATTTATTGCAGCAAGTTGAAGAGAGTTTATTAGATTTTATTGTAGGTTGTGAAGAAGAATTCTTGAAGAAGAAAGAAGCATCTCAAGAAAAGATTGATAAAGAATTATTGTAATCTTGTTATAAGGTTAAATAATACAAGAAATATTGATTCTAGTGGTGGAGTTTTTTCCTGAAAGGGTTTCTCCACGATATATGTTGTGTCACTTCTATCTTATGGTCTTATTCTTCTACAATCTTCTATGTACTTCTAAAAATGGTAAAATGAATTTTAAAAAAATCGTCCAAAAAAGAAATTGTAACAAAGAACACTTAATTAGATCTACAATATAATAGTTTTACAAGTTTAAGCTACATAATTAACTCCATTTTCAACATTTTCCTGTTAGACTGAACTGAACTGAACTGATATTGAATTGAACTAAACTAAACTGAACTCCATGCATGTAAAGATAATTTAATTACATTAGCTCATGTAAAGATATTAGAAGTTAGGGATTGATATTTACATGCATGGAGTTCAGTTTAGTTCAGTTCAAATTAGTTCAGTTCAATTCAATTTAGTTCAGTATCAGTTCAGTTTAGTTTAGTATCAGTTCAGTTCAGTTTTGTTTAGTTTAGTTCAATTCTATTTAGTTTAGTTTAGTTTAGTTCAGTTATGGTTCACTGAATTAGATCTACAATATCATAGTTTTACAAAGTATTAAGCTACATAATTACCTCCATTTTAAAAATTTGGTATCAAAGTTGAGGTTGGGGTATATTTTTGGACGCCTTTCTCTTAAAAGTTTGAAGGTTTTTTGGTTGTAGTGGGAGATTTTATTATTGTGTTATTGCTGATTTTGGAAAATAAGTTCGTTAGAATGAGTTTTAATTCTCGTTTAGATATTGAAAGATTTAATGGATCTAATTATGAGATGTGGAAACTAAAAATGGAGGATCTCCTTGAAGAGAGAGATCAGTGGCTAGCTTTTGGTAATGAGACAAATTCATCTACAACGATGTTAGATGAGGATTGGGCTAAGCTTGATAAAAAGGCAAGAGGGACCATAAGATTATGTCTTGCTGATGTTGTTATCTTGAATGCTTCAGAAGAAACCACTGCATATAAGTTGTGGAAGAGAATAGGTGATATCTATATCAAACCAAAGGTCTTGCTAATAAGTTGTATCTGAAAAGGCAGTTGTATTCCTTAAAGATGAAAGATGGTGATTTTGTTACAAATAATTTGAATTATTTTAATTTGATTCTAATTTAGTTAGCATCTGTAGATGTAAAGCTAGAAGATGAAGATAAATGCATTTTTTTACTTAGTTCTTTATCAGAATCTTGGGAAAATCTAATTTTTTCTATCAGTGGTAGTGGTGCAAATTTGATGATGGGTAATATAATTCCTACTCTCCTATCAAAGGAGATGAGGAGGAAGTCTAAAAAAAAAATCCATGATGCCTTGTTTGTAAAAGGTAGTCCTGAGAAAAAGGAACCTAAGGGAGACAAGGAAGGGAAGGGTAAGTCAGAAGGACAGAGTAAGGTAAAGTGTTGGAACCATGGTAAAACGAGACATGTGAAGAAGGATTGTAAGAACAAGAAAAAGAGTTTTAATTCTTCTACACAGTAATCCTTAGATGACGGTAATCATGCTTTGATCATTTCAGGTAAAAATGTTAGTGATGACTCTTTGCTTGATGTTAAAGAGTCATCTTCATGAGGAGGATGGTAATCATGATGCCATGTGTAGCTCATACCATGGTTCAGTGGGAGTTGTTGGCAATGAAATGGATGCATCATTGGTAAGGTTATCTTCATGTGATTGGGGATATGGTTTTTTCTTGGTTTAGAGTGGTCGCTATTATGTCATGGTTTACTCTTGATATGCATTTAGAGTTTGGCATGGTACTTGTTCTCTTGAGACCAAGATGTATATATGTTATGGTGCATGTGATCTCCTAGTAGGAGATGGTTAGATCATGTTGTCATGCTTATGTTCTTGATTCATAATTGGAGCTTTGACATTGATCTTTGGTAGTTCTCTTAAGTATTGGTTACACTAATCATTTGCTTGATTACTTCATCATAGTGCTATGTTGCATTTGGAGTTTGGCATGGATTGGTTGGTTACAGGTCCTCATGGATACTTGGAGAAATAGGTGAGACTTGATTTCTCTTATGGTAAGAGATATATGTTGGAATGGTTACTTGTAAGAAAATATTTTTCACCAGTAAAGACATAGAAGCCTACACCTTGGTTGGACATGAGTTCAACACACTTGGCAGTTTCACATGCCTCTAAAGAGGAAGTTTGGATACATAGACTTGGGAAAGGTATCAAGGTTTTAATTGCAAGTAAGTTAAACTTGAATGTGATAGTCAGAGTGCTATCTGTTTCGCCAAAAATCCTATGTATCATGCTCGTACTAAGCATGTTGATGTTCAGTATCACTTTGTGTGAGAAATGGTTGAGAGTGGGAAAGTATTAATTGTGAAAGTTGACACTTTAATTAATGCTACAGATTATCTTATTAAACCAGTTCCTAAAGATAATTTCACTTGGTTTTAATCATTTTCTTGGAGCTTCATAATTATGAAGGTTGCATTTGAAGTTTGCATGGATTGATTCGTTGGTGTAGGAAGGCCATTGGCCTTGAGTCCTATACTTGATTTATAATAATGATTCCTCATTTAGAATAATTGCAACATGTATAATGTAAAGTGGGAGAATGTTGGAAATAGGATGCCATTTAATTGCAATCCTAAACATTATTTCATGTATCTCCTAAGTCCTCTGAAAGTGTTCCCCAACACTAGGATTAGAAAGAGATTAAATTTGAATGAAATAAAAATGTAAACTGACATTTGTAATTAATTCTAAATGATAGGAACATGTGGGGATGCCCTTGAAGAGCTCTTACAAAATATGAGAACATGGGGGACCCACATGGAAGGTGGAACCCACCTTGAGTTAAGTTAACTATTTGGAGAAAAAGATAACATTTCTATAATGCATGTAAAGATCCTAGAAGTTAGGATTGATGTTTGCATGCATGGAGTTCAATTTAGTTCATTTCAATTCAATTCAAATCAATTCAGTTCAGTTTAGTTTAGTTCAGTTTAGTTCAGTTCAGTTTAGTATCAGTTCAGTTCAGTTTAGTTATCTTCAGTTGCATGTAGTTAGTTTGAGTTGCATGTTAGTTTACTTCAGTTGACTTGAATTTCTTGCTAATGACTTGAGTTGCATGATAGATAACATGTGACTACTTTCAGTTAACAGGGGATGATCAATCATGCATGATATTTGCATGAATGGTGGAGAGATATCTTTTAGTTAACAAAGATTGACTTGGACCCACCTTGGGTGCCCAAGTTGGCATCTTAGAGTTAACACTTTTGCATGAGAAGATATTTTATAAGGCTGAGTTAAGTGGGCCCATTTTTGGGCACCAACTTTGAGGATAAGCTTACAAGATATCTTCGTAATCAATGCTGAGTTAGGACTTTAGTTTTGGATGCCCAAATTGATGAAGGACTTGGTTTGACATTTTTTTTCACGGAAGAACTCTACTTGCAAAGAATAGGCATAGGTTTTGTTAGATAAGCTTTGTGCTTTGTAATTGTAAACTATGTGGAGTTTACAAGGCTCATTATTATCTATTTATTGCAATGAGTTGAAGAGAGTTTTATCAGATTTTATTGCGAAGAATTGTTGAAGGAAAAAGAAGCATCTCAAGCAAGGATTGATAAAGAATTATTGTAATCTTGTTCTAAGGTTAAATAATACAAGCACTATTGATTATGGTGGGGATTTTTTTCCCGAAAGGGTTTCTCCATGGTATATGTTGTGTCATTTCTATCTTTTGTTCTTATTCTTCTACAATCTTTCTGATTCTTACAATCCTTCTTCACATGTCCCTATTTCCCACAGTTCCAACACTTTACCTTACTCCATTCTTCAGACTTACCCTTCCCTTCCTTGTCTCCCTTAGGTTCCTTTTTCTCAGGCCTACCTTTTACAAACAAGGCATCTTGGATTTCTGTTTTAGAATTCCTCCTCATCTCCTCTAATAGGAGAGTAGGAATTATATTGTCCATCTTCAAATCTGCACCACTACCACTGATAACAACAATTAAATTTTCCCAAGATTCTGGTAAAGAACAAAGTAACAATATGCATTTATCTTCATCTTCTGGCTTTACATCTAAAGATGCTAACTAACTTAGAATAAAATTAAAAGCATTCAAATGATTTGCAGCAGAATCACCATCTTTCATATTTAAAGAATACAACTATCTTTTTAGATACAAATTATTAGTAATACTTTTGGTTTGATAGATATCACGTATTCTCTTCCATAGTTTATATGCAGTAGTTTCTTTTGAAACATTCAAGAGAACAACATCAACAAGAAATAATCTTATGGTCCCTCTTGCCTTCTTATCAAGCTTTGCCCAATCCTCATCTGACATCGTTGTAGGTGACTTTGTCTCATTACCAATAGCTAACCAATGATCTCTCTCTTCAAGGAGATCCTCTAGTTTTTAGTTTCCACATCTCATAATTAGATCCATTGAATCTTTCTATATCTAAACGAGAATTAAAACTCATTGTAACAAACTTATTTTCCAAAATCAGCAATAACACAATAGTAATAGCTCCCACTATAGCCAAAAAACCTTCAAACTTTTAAGAGAAAGGCATCCCTAACTCTACCCCAACCGTTAGCTTTGATACCAAATGTTGAAAATTGAAGGTGAATTTTGTAGCTTTAAACTTGTAATTCCTATGTGACTGTAGATTAATTTGGTATTCTTTGTCACAATTCTTTGTGGGTGATTATCTGTTTAGATTCATTTTACCATTTGCAGAAGTAGACAAAAGGTGAAGATAAATGTATTTTTTTACTTTATTCTTTACCAGAATCTTGGGAAAATCTAATTGTTGCTATTAGTGGTAGTGGTGGAGATTCAAAGATGGACAATATAATTCCTACTCTCCTATTAGAGGAGATGAGGAGGAAGTCTAAAGGAAATCCAAGATGCCTTGTTTGTAAAAGGTAGGCCTGAGAAAAGGGAACCTAAGGGAGAAAAGGGGAGGGTAAGTCTGAAGGACGGAGTAAGGTAAAGTGTTGGAACTGTGGGAAACCGGGACATGTGAAGAAGGATTGTAAGAACAAGAAAAAGAGTTATGATTCCTCTATAGAGGAATCCTCAGATGATGGTAATCATGCGTTGATCATTTCATGTAAAAATGTTAATGATGACTCTTTGCTTGATGTTAAAGAGTGATTTGCATGAAGAAGATGGTAGTCATGATGCCATGTGTAGCTCGTACCACGGTTCAGTGGGAGTTGTTGGCAGTGACATGGATACATCATTGGTAAGGTTATCCTCATGTGATTGGGGATATTTTTTTTCCTGGTTTAGAGTGGTTGCTATTATGTCATGGTTTACTCTTCATACACATTTAGAGTTTTCCATGGTACTTGTTCTCTTGAGACTAGGATGTTTATTTATGTTATGATGCATGTGATCTCCTTGGAGGATGGTTAGATCATGTTGTCATGTTTATGTTCCTAATTCATGATTGGAGCTTTGACATTGATCTTGTGTAGTTCTCTTAAGTATTGGGTACATTAATCATTTGCTTGATTACTTCATGAGAGTGTTATGTTGCATTTAGAGTTTGACATGGATTGGTTGGTTACAGGTCCTCATGGATACTTGGAGAAATAGGTGAGGCTTGAGTTCTCTTATGGTAAGAGATATATGTTGGAATGGTTACTTGTAGGAAAAAAAATTCAACAGTAAAGATTGAGAAGCCTACACCTTGATTAGACATGAGTTCAACACACTTGGCGGTTTCACATGCCTCCAAAGAGGCAGTTTGGTTACAGAGACTTGGGAAACGTATTGGTTTTAATTGCAAGTAAGTTAAACTTGAATGTGATAGTCAAAGTGCTATTTGTTTACCCAAAAATCCTATGTATCATGCTCATACTAAGCATGTTGATGTTCAGTATCACTTTGTGTGAGAAATGGTTGAGAGTGGGAAGGTATTAGTTGAGAAAGTTGACACTTTGATTAATGTGCAGATTATCTTATAAAGCTAGTTCCTACAAATAAGTTCTCTTGGTTTTGAGTATTAATCATTTGATTGGAGCTTGATGATTATGCAGGTTGAATTTGAAGTTGGCATTGGTTGATTAGTTGGTGCAGGAAGGCCATTGGCCTTGAGTGCTGTACTTGATTTATAATAATGATTCCTTCTTTAGAATATTTGCAATGTATAGTGTGGACAAGTGGGAGAAATTTGGGAATAGGATGCCATTTAATTGCAATCCTAAACATTATTTCATGTATCTCCTAAGTCCCTGGAAAGTGTTCCCCAACACTAAGATTAGAAAGAGATTAAATTCGAATGAAATGAACATGTAAATTGAAATTTGTAATTATTATAAATGATAGGAGCATGTGGGGATGCCCAAGAAGAACTCCTACAAAATAGGAGCACATGGGGCGCCCACATGGAAGGTGGAATTCACCTTGATTTAAGTTAACTGTTTGGAGAAAGATAACACTTCAATAATGCATGTAAAGATCTTAGAAGTTAGGAATTGATATTTACATGAGTGGAGTTCAGTTCACTCCAGTTCAGTTCAGTATTACTTCAGTTCAAATTAGTTTAGTTCAATTCACTTTAGTTATCTTTAGTTGCATGTAGTTAGTTTCAGTTGAATGTTATTTGACTTCAGTTGACTTGGAATGCATCACTAATGACTTGAGTTGCATGACAGATAATAGGTGATAAATTCAATTAAGTGGGGATGATCAATCATGCATGATATTTGTGTATCTAAGGGTTAAATTTAGGTTAGATTAGATGTTAGAAAATCAACAAAGATTATAAACCTAAATAACTATGAAGCACAAAGGAAATTAAAAGAAATAATGTTCGATTATACCTGTTCCTCAAATCTTCCATGATTACCTCCATAGCACCTCCTAGCTTGAAACATATGATTGATGCCCTTAGATTGAGTGTGTGAGCATTTCGACTATGACATTGTCCTATGCAAGTTTTGAAGGATTTAAATATAAAACTATGCCTATGCCTATGACAAAATGACTCAAAGAAATCTAAATCTTAATATGCCAAAATAATGTAATCTATGTGCGTAATCTAAAAATGTGAGCAAAATAGCATTTTATAGAAAATGCCAATTTGAATGGATAGATTAGTTCGACTTTTGATAGAGACCTAAAATCAGAGGACGCGATTAAATCTGATAATCCCTAATCAAGGTTAGGGAAAAATCCTTAAATGAGTGGTCGAGATGTCATCTAAGAAGATCGAATTAATGGTGGAGAATAAATGAGATAATTAATTTCGAAAATAAAGATTTTCAAAAATCAAGAAGATAAAGACTAGCTGATTTGTGAGATTCAAAAAATCAAGAAGATAAGGGCTGAACTGAAGATCAGATTTGGAAAATCAAGAATCTGCCCAATTACTTGATTTTTTGGAGGAATATTACCATTTGGAATTAAATTAATTAAAAATATGGATTTTGTGAAATAATAAATAATCGATTTTCAGATTATTTACCAAAATGGACTGTTAGTTAAGAATGTGATAAGATTTTAAATAATTTCATTTATTTAAAATGAGAGAAATATTAATTTTGACAATTAAATAATTAAATATAATTATTTAATTTAGAAGATATGATTAATAATTAAATAAATTAATAAATTCATTTAATTATGAGTATTAGTGACATATTAAATAGATAAATGAAATTCATTTATTTAATAATTAGGAAGAAATAAATGAAGAAGGGTAATTAAATAAATTAAGAAATTTATTTAATTAAGGGAAGACTTAGACAATTAATGATGTATTTAATAAATAAATAAAATTTATTTATTTAATAATCATGAAAAATAAAAGAACATGAATTAATTAAATAATTATGAATTATTTAATCAATAGTCGAGTGTGGACCAAGGACATAATTAAATGTCATAACTATGCTAGGACGAAAGTGGTAAAAAAAAAGCTTGCAGGCCTAGGTCATTTTTAAGTGTCTACATTTTGCCCCTCTGTGTCATAATGTAGCATGTCGCATTGTGACAAAGAAAATAAGTCAAAGCCATGCCCTAGTGAAGGTATAGAGTATCAATGCCCCCTCGGGGAATTTTTCAAATTTTGGGTCGACGGCCAAAAAAATTGGAAAGGGTCCTGATAAGTCAATTTGATGACTAGAAAAATGATGGCGTAGACGGTTTCAGATTCTAATATGTTTAAGGCAGCCAACGGGGTGTTCAAAGTTGGTCAAATGAGCCTCTAGTAATAACCTAGTTGGCAAATGCCATTTTGATTTTATAAATAGGTTGACAAGGGGTAAAATTCAATTCATTTCCACTATTCACTTTGTAAATTTTGAGAGCTCAGAGTGAAAAGGACTGCAGCGAGGATGGTGATTCCAGTGGCAGAGCACCACGGAGAGATCATACAGACTTACAGGTGGCCAGAGGGCTCAGAGCCAGCGGTATGTACCTCTAACCCCCTTCGTAATTTTCTCGTTTTGCATGTCAAAAGTAGGGTTTTAGGACAAACAACGAATGCGTCGTGACACATATGCGTACGTGTAAGCCGCATTTGACTTCGAGTTTGACGCATTTGATGCGTCATGATGCAAGTGCAAGGGGTTTTAGGGTGGGACAATGGTTTGCAATGTATTTGACAAAAACTATGACACATTCACTTTTTTGATCCACATTCAAAAGTTAGAATGCCACATTCGTCATTTTGCGATGCAATCGCCTGTCTGAGCGACGCATTCGAATGGAGCGATGCATATGTCATATATCATGATGCAAGTTCTTTGATGCGACGCAATTGAGAAACAAAATGATGCAATTGTCATTCTGAGATGCATTTGAAGTATTGAATGATGCAACTGTTGTTTCACAATGCAATTGCAGTCAACGAGACACATTTGACTTTGACTTTGACTAGGGCTGATTTTAATGCTTTTCAAATTTAAAATGCTTTTTGGTGATACTGACAATTGTCTAGAAGGTACTGACATGTTGTTTGGCTTTGTGTAGAGACAGCTAGCCCCTATTTACACGCGAGAGAGGAGACCGACGACCTTCCAGTTTGCTGATCAACTGACTTCGCGGGAGCAATGATGATTGATGCAGCTAGGTCTGTTTTATGTTGCATATATGCCCATTGTTCGAGCAAATAAGGGACTACTAACTGCGCTATGCGAGCATTGGCATTCGAGTACATGTTCCTTTCACCTACCGACGGGTGAGGTGACTATTACCCTTGAGGATGTTTACCGTATTCTACGCGTGCTGATCCGAGGAGAGCGGATCGTCTATGACCCTCGCCATGGCCATCAGACCTTTACAGCGTTCTATCAGGATGAGGGCGTAGGAATCGACATCCAAGGCTACGAGATTTTTTGGGAGTTTATGACGGAGCATTATGCTCATTTTGATGCATTCCTAGCGACATTGATTGGCAGGATATTGATTCCTGACCATCGTGGACACGGGTTCCCTATTGGCTAGGGAGACATCTTAGTTGGGATGAAACAGGACAGGACCATGTATGCCTGAGGCCCTTGTTTATTGGGCATACTCTACCACTAGCTACATGAGGTTGTCTATAGGAGGACAAAGAGTATATCATATGGCACCACACTGATGATGATATGGGCATGGGAGTATATAGCAATATTTCTTCCACCCATTCAGAGACCACGACTTGCCGAGGGGATGCCCTACATGTACTACTATTCCAGTGCACTACAACAGACATGGATGGGTGAGACAGGTTGGTGGTGGCATCAGATTGATACAATGGTGTCCTTTATCTGGAGGTCATACAGAGATTTTTCAGTAGTGGGATGATGAGGTGGACCATCTCAACCTTTGCCGACAGTACTGCTACCTAATTGGCAAGACAGTGCAGAGCCAGCTGATCATAGAGATGTATCTGCTACAGCGTGTCCTTAGACAGTTTGGAGAGCAGTAGGGTGTACCTGCTGGCACAACTGAGTATGCTCGATCCTCGAGAGAGGTAGCTTGGGGGCCAGCGATTCCACTAGCATTTTTCAAGCAAAAGATAGATGGGATAGGATCCTAGCCGTGGGGATGGAGAGGTGGGATTGCAGATCTTGGGACCACAATAGATTATGACCTATGGTGGCAGGCACATAGACCAGTTCCACTGACAGATCTAGATGGGCCAGCGCCCATGGACAGGCGGTCAGTTATTCCATGTGTGTTGAGGGCCAGGCGAGGAGGCAGAGACGGAGGTCGGGGTGGAGATGATGGGGATGATGGGGATGATGGAGGAGATGGCCGGAGATGGAGGAGAGATGGTTAGAGACAGGGCAGGAGGGTACACCCATGTGTGGAGAGAGTAGCACTAGATGTTATCCCAAAGGTGGCCAAGGAGGGGGAGAGAGAGGAGGAGGAGCAGCTAAGGTAGGAGGGGGAGGAGGAGGCCAGACATGAGGAGCATGTGGAGGAGAGACAGGAGGAGGATGTGGAGGTGGATGTGGATGTAGATGTGCCACAGGATGAGGGAGTCGGTGGAGAGGATGTTGCAGAGGATGATGATTCCGTGGATGAGGTTGAGAGACTTCTCAGATGGAGGATGGTGGAGGGAGAGGAGGGGATACCGTCTTCGTCAACATTACCCCAGGATGCCACGACAAACCAAAGGGTGGCAGATCTTTAGAGGAGGCTGGATGAGAGTGTGGCAGAGGTCAAGGCACTGCAGGCGGAGCTAGAGGTGGCTCGGGTAGAGTGGGATCAGGTAGTGATCCGGCAGCAGGATTCAACTTAGTGGTGTGTAGAGTTTACAGCTCTATGTTCAGGGCCGTCTGGGGACATAGCTCATGAGCCTGCCAGGGTGAGCAGTAGGTATGGGAAGTACAAGACTCTATATGAGCAGGAAGTTCCTCCCAAGCGACGAGATCCTACACTGTCACACTCACAGATGAGGACAGGCAGTGGTCACAGATCAGGGAGTGGGAGCGGTAGCAGGAGCCATACCAGTGTAGGAGGATCCACCTCCTCAGGGAACACATCAAGACATTGGTCCCACCACTCACACAGGCATGCCTCGAGTCATCATTTGAGCCACAGTCATGGGTCCACCAGTTCAGGGAAGAGATCAGTACAGAGGCAGCCACTAGTGGCAGATCTGTTAGCATCACAGAGTCAGGCTGTAGTGACATCACAGGTGTCTATTACCATGGAGATGATGTCGTCAATGTTAGTTCCATTGGTTGCACAGATAGAGGGTGCTACAAGTCCACCCATTATCTCAGCGCCATTCATAGATCCTCATCCACCATACTCTTCGCCACGAGGCGATGATGAGAGCCTATCCTAGGGGCATGCTTGCTACATTTGGTTCTTTGTTATGACACATTATGTATAGATCATTGAGCCTGCGAGCTCCATTTTTGGGATATTTGTTGACTCTATCCTATGACATTGTATATTTTTGAGATGATGCTATACGATGATGTAGTTTTGATGTGGCCTACATGTGTGTTATGCGATGTTATTTGATTTATGCATTATGATATATGTGATGTGATGCTTTATGTATGATGTTGATTTATGATGGATGATGATATTATGTATGTTCTATGATGCTTACTTATGATATGATGCCATGATGATGCCATGCTTATTTATATGTTATGTTGATTTTGTGATGCATAATGTATTTATTTAAATGGATTCCATGTTTATGATTATTTTAATGAAATATGCAATGAAATGTATATGATTTAATGCTATGGATGATGTATGTATGGGCCTAATGCAATGTTTATATGATCATGTATGCACTTATGTTTTTGTATGTCACGAGATATTATTGTGAGATGGACGAGAGAAGATGACTAGACCAATGAAAGAAAATGACCAGACCGAAGGAGATGCATGTTAGTTCCTAGACCAAATCCTTCAAAACTTTTCCATAGGACTTGAATATTTATTGCTCTTAATCATCATTGGACAGATTGTTGTAATGGCCAACAAACACCATGATATGACATAGATCAAGGTGTACAAGGTTGTACCATCACATAAGACAAGCAGTCACAGACAAGGATGATCATGACTCAAATGAAGAGCATGATTGCCTCGATCTTTTTGTCATAATCAACCACAAGCAGAAAAGACAAGCAGGACAATTCATGAAACGTCATTGCTTCTCTAAATCCTATTTCCAGGACCTCCTTGAGAAACTAGTGGCATGATTGCCAAAATACAAAAAATATAGCCCTTCTCATGATACGTCGTTGTTTTTCTAAATCCCAGAATCAAGACGTCACTGAGAAACTAGTAATCATGTGTGTCAACAAGTAAACATCATGATACATCGCTGCTTCTCTAAATCTTGTTGTTGGGATCTCGCTAAAAAAATAGTAACATGATAAAAATCCAAAAGACATGTGCCAAGTGTTTTCCAAGTGTGTCTGGATACCCAAGATGTCAGGTTTGATGATGTTAAGATGTCAGGGTATGTTTTGACAATGCCAATATGATGAATGTCGAAGGTTTCCAAATTCAGGAAGGACACATCTTGAATGATGTTGATGTCGAGAGGATTGATCTCTAAATGTCAAAAGGGATGCCCCAAAATGCCAAGTGATAGTGACGATGACGATGCCTAGGAAGGACACATCCTAAGGCATAAATGACAGAGTTTGTTCTTTAGAAGGATGCATCTGAAGAATACTGATGTCAAGGGGAGTGATCCTTAGATGTTAAGAGGATCCCTCAAAATGTCGATTGACAGTGACGATGCTTAGGAGGGACACATCCTAAGGCATGAATGATAGAGGTTATCTTTCAGAAGGACACATCTGAAAGTGAACCAAGAGTTGACAGTTTGACAGGTTATGATCATTTGACTTGTTTTGACTGAATTTGACTTGTGTTGACCATATGTCAATTTGTTTGTCATGCTGATGTGATTGTCTTGTTTGAATAAATGATTGTCATACCATGTTGGAGGAGTTTTTCAGTTTGGAAAATAATTTGTCTTGACTTGAATATATTTGATGTGTGTGTCAATGTAATGCCATGAACCCTAATGGACTGACCTAGTGCAGCCTCGGGGGCTCATCGACAGATGGCCTTGCCTATGTCATACACTCAGAGACCTCATAGTTCGACATGACCAATGAATTTGTCTTGATGACCAAAGATTGAATCATGATTTTATTTTGACAATCCTAAAAGGAATGACCTAATGTCTTGGGGACTCAAATATGACTCTTGCCTATGTAGCAAATGTGCAGAGACAATGTAGTTCAGACAGATGACAAAGACTTGACTAATTGACATGACAGACTTGACAAAAGATGACTCTGTGTTCGCGTTCTTCGAGCAGTTTGACATTTGTTGTGGTTTTTTCAGGACGTTTTTCAATTTTATTTTTTTAGGTCTTTCTTCAAGACATTTTGTGATGTTTTTGGTCCCTTTTTTAGGACTTTTTGCCATGATTTTTTCTTTTTCCAGGACTTTATTTGATGTTTTTGTCTTTTTTCAGGACATCTTAGCAATTGCTGAAACCATGTGTGACATCCACTATAGTTTACATGATAAATTTTTTTCCCCCAGTCAAGTCCAAGACTTAGCCAATTTTAAAGGACGTGAAAGGGATGTGCCTGGGGTGCCAGATGGATAGTATTCAGGACTTGACGTCAACCTTTTATCAACCATGAAAGGAAGGGTATGATGTCCTGGCAAATGTCATGGTGGTGACAGAAAATGTATTTCATCCTAGGCCAAGGTAGAGAGAGTAACAGTAGATGGCAAAGCAATGATTGATTACGCATGGTGCCTGTTTACCAGGTTTTCGCCATGGCACTTATCCAAAGCACCTATTTTCTAGGTTTTTACTGTTGGACGAATTATTTTTATTTACTATTTTTGTCATTTTTCTATTTTTTTGGTGCTGCCAAGATGCTTGTTTGCCAGGTTTTCATCAAGGCAACGATTTTTTACCATTTTTCATTTTTTTTGTATTTTATGGTTTTCAACTCGATCTCTTGATGCTATGCGTAGAACTTTCAAAGATGTAAACTATTGATAGGCTCTATCAGTTGTTCTCCATCTGGATTCGCTAGCTGATAAGATCTAGAACCAAAAGAAGATACGATGACATAAGGACCCAACCGGTTTGGTTCAAATTTGCCTGGCTTTTCCCTGTCAGCTTGGTTCTTAGGGTTCTGCATGAGGAATAAGTCATCGATGTCAAATTTTTTGACCATAACATTCTTGTTGTAACTGCGATAGAGATGGATCTGATACGCTTGTAGATGGTTTAGGTAATTTTTCCTTCTTTCCTCTAGCATTTCCAGCTCATGTAGGCGCAACTGTCTATACTCTTCATCATCGGTCAAACCCTTTAGGGAGACTCATAAAGAAGGAATTTTGACCTCAATGGGCAAGATGGCCTCAACTCCAATGACCAAGGCAAAAGGAGTGGCTCCTGTAGGCATACGAATGCTAGTGCGGTAAGCCCACAAAGTAGGGTTGAGTTGAATATGCCAGTCACAGCCAACATCATTAACAGTCTTTTTGAGGATTTTAACAATGGTTTTATTTGATGCCTCAACTCTCCTTGCAGGTAATACGTAGATGAAAAATGGTGTTTGAAGTGAAATTGCTCACATAACTCATGAATGTCTTGGTTTTTGAACAGACGTCTGTTGTCAGTGATGATGGATTGTGGAAGGCGATACCGACAAATGATGTAGTTAAGAATGAACTTGGATATTTGTTTGTCAGTTATGTATGTCAATGGGATGGCTTCAATCCACTTCGTAAAATACTCAGTGATGGTGATAATGAATTTGTGGCCATTTGATGAGGTAGGGTGAATCTTTTCCATGAGGTCAAGTCCCCATTGGGCGAAGGGCCAAGGAGAGGTGATCAGCCAAAGTTCCTGTGCTGGAGCGTGGATCAAATCACTATGAATCTGGCATTAGTGACAAGTCCTGACATATTCTATTACATCCTTTTCAATGGTCAACCAATAGTACCCAAGTCTCGTTACTTTCTTGGCTAGAGTAGCACCACTCGAATGAGATCCGCATATACTTTCATGTACTTTGCATAACATTGTACGTGCTTCGTTGGTGTCGAGACATCTAAGGAGGGTGTCATCAAAGCTACGACGATAAAGGGTGTCCCTGACGATGGCATATCTTGCAGCTTTTCAGATGAAGGACTTCCTCTGGTTATTGGACAGGCTAGGTGGAATGCTTTGAGACTTAAGGTAGTCATAAATATCTTGGTACCAGGGAGAGTCGAGACCAACAAGTTTGCAGACCATTTCTGACTCTGGAATGTCATAGGTGGGGACCATCAATTATTCTATTAGGAATTTCAGCTGAGGCATGTTGCTTGGAATGTCAAGGAGAGAGCCTATTGTAGCCATCACATCTGTTGCTTTGTTATGTCCTCTCGAAATTTGTTCAAAAGTTACCATATGAAAGTACATTTGGAAGCTATCAACCATTCATTTGTAGGGCATCAGCTTCTCATCTTTTGTTTCATAGTCATCATTAACTTGGTTGATGACTAACTGAGAATCCCCATAGACATGTAATGCTCCGATTTTCCATTTTATTGCCATTCTAAGTCCTATAACTAGTGCCTCGTATTTTTCCACATTGTTTGTGCATGGGAAATCTATGCGGAAAAACTTAGGAATGGAGTCTCCTTGAGGGGTGATGAACAAGATTCCTACCCCCAAGCCATGATTTGTGTGTGATCCATCAAAGTAGAGTCGCCAAGGTGACTTAGGTTCCGTATGGAATATTGACTCATCTAGAAAATCTGCTACTACCAGGTGATCACTTTGTAAAGGTGCATCCGTCGGGTAGTCTGCTATGACTTTCCCTTTTTTTTTTTGTTACAACAGGGTGTCCCCGCGGCCCCCCGCCCAGCGTCACCTAGAGGCGAGTAGGGGGGCGAGACTAGTCCCTATGAGTGTTTGCAGCGCCGGCCACCACAACCACCAGGTAAGTACCGAGAGCGGAATCGAACCCGAGACCATGAGGAGCCATCCCACAGCCTCAAGCCAATCCGCTACCCGAGCCGGCTAATTATGACTTTCCCTTTTATTGTCTTTCTTTCTACATATTGAATGTCATATTCGCTCAGAATCATGACCCATTTTTCCAGATGTCCTATTAATGCTGCCCAACTTGACAAATATTTGAGGGGGTCGATCTTTGCTACTAGTTGTGTTTGATGGCTTAACATATAATGTCTTATTTTATGTGCTGTAAAGACCATGGCTAGACAAGCTCATTCAATTGATGTGTAGTTCAGTTCATACTCGACCAATGTCTGACTGATATAATATATAGCTCTTTCTTTTTCCTCTTGGTCGTTCTGCACTAGTAATGCCCCCAGTGCTGAATTAGTGGCAGAGATGTATAGGATCAATGGTTTTCCATGAATGGGCAGCATGAGAACTAGTGGTGATTGTAAGTAATATTTTATGTGTTGAAAGGCTTCTTGGCATTTATCTATCCACACAAAGGGGATACCCTTGCGCAGGTGATATTGGAATGGTTGGCATTTATCGGCCAATTGGGCTATGAAGCGCCAAATGGATTATACCCTGCCTTGTAGGGTTCTGAGTTCACTGATTCCTCTAGGCAGAGGCATGTCTATGATGTATTTTACTTTTGCTAGATCGACCTCAATGCCTCTATTGAAACTGTAAAATTCTGCTGATTTTACATAGTGTTCACATTCATATTTTTCCAAACGAGTCCCACAACGAACACATTTTGCACACATTTTGCCTATTTTTGTCCCATAAAATCATCTATGTCTGCATTTTTCACATTCCTATACTTTATGGTCTGTATCGACATGAATCTAGGGTCTCCCCGATCCATTTTTCTGATAAACATTTGTGTTGCCTATCGGCAAGACGTTTCTACTGTCATGACGATTAGATTTTATCTACTGACAGTTATCGGCATGAAAGTTTCTTTGTTTCGGTGACAGGAAGATACATATATCACTAAGAGTTTGGGCGTCGATGTAATGTCATGGCGAGATTGTTTTGTCTTACTGAAAAAGCAAACAAAGGTTGTTTCGGTCAAACAAAATGATATTGATATAGGGTCATAGCGAACCTGTTGGGTCTTGTCGACAAATTCTAATGAGTGGCTTTTGGCAAGAGGTTGGTATTGTCTCAGCGAAATGAAGGTGTGAGTTTGGGGTGTTTCGGTGTGACATAACATAATCTACGTGATGTCTGACCGATAGTTGGAAGTTATAGTGACATGTATGGGACAGATGGACTCATCGGCGAGAAATATTTTATGTCACCGTGACCAAAATGTTTCATGTAGATTTTCGGAGAGACAATTTTCTCACAAGACGTCTCCCCCATGGCAATAAGTCACGGCAATAGGTTTAACCACAGGGCTCCTAGTGAAACGTAGTGTATCCAGTATGATATTTCTCCGATAGTAAGATGTCATAGTGAAAGCGAACAACACAAGGAGCATGAGATGATAGCATTATAATTTCCTTTGGCATACTTATCTGGTTGTCCTAGAGACTGATCAATGAATGGTTAACAAAAACTCTAATATTGTGGCCAACATAAGAATTGTTAAATACAGTTATAGGCCGACATGGGGATTTTCCCAATTATAACAGTTGGTTGATATGGATTTCGGCCGACATGGAATTTCAAAACGATGTGTCTGTTCGGATGCTTGTGTATAAATATGCACTCCCGATTGTAATTGAACATATCAAATTTTAGATTAGATACAGTAGATTAGGAATGGATACAGTAGAATAAATTCCTTAGAACAGAGGCTATGTTGCATGTTTTCAAATGGCGATTTCAATGAAATTTAGTGGTGTGGCAATTTATTTTTGATGTCAATTGTCTGTTGAATATATTGAAAAGTATTGCTAAGTTGTCTCCAAGTTGATTCTTTCTGGTTGTTTAAATTGATATAACAAGTTTATTTTCAGTTTATCAATGCACATTTGTTGTATCTGTGTGATTAATTGATTGGTTCTTTCAAGGAGGGATTAAATCCTTTTGGTTGATCATAGTAATCAGGGAGATTCATCTGGATTATTAAAGTAGAGCTTAGTAGTCATAATCCTGCATGTTTATACAAGTTATAAACAGATCATATGCCGACAATTTGAGTTTCTACCAGAATAAGTTGCCCACTTTTGTTTCATTCGGGTCTGCATACCCAATAAGGCACTGGTCTCTGCATTTCATTATTTGATTCATTCAATTTCTTTACATCTATTAATTGAGCATTTTAGGATTTAGATTAGAAGATTGCTTTTGCTATTGCTATCAAGTTTGGTTTCATTTGATCACTTCCATCTACCATTGTGGACAAATCATTGTGCAAGAAAGATAATCATAAGTCAAGTTTGCTTCATTCAGATAGGTACACCCGCCTAGGTCTGGCAACACCTGAAGAGTAGAATGTTGAAAGCTTTGTGCCCTTGTTTGTTACCCTAAAGCGTATCAAGATATTGGAAGCCTCTTGAGGCATCCGTCCTGCGTTTTTGAGAGCTAACAAATTGGTGACTCCACTAGGGATTACAATAAAAAATTTGATTGAAGACCATCATATAGAGTCATTGAAGAAAGATTTATAATTTGAGAAGATTCAGAAAGAGTGATTCCGCTGGGGAGAAGATCAAAAATAATCATTTTCCTACTTTTGAAAAGTAGGTGGCAACTTTGAAAAAGGTTTGATGAAGAATGTAATTTGTATATGGAATGAATGAATACACAAATGCAAGCAGGCATTGGACTCCTCAAATGCTTGATAGTACAATTGGAAACTTTCACAATGGAGGCAATGCATTTCATGCACAACAAAATATATACTCAGCAGAGCCACCTCATGGCCAGTAGTATGTGCTATATTATCATACACAATGCAATGGTCCACCGTACCAATATCAATACCCACCTGGCACCCCCCTTCATCAACACACAACAATGATCATACAATTTGATGTGGCAGGGATTCAATTATCTCCTTATCCAATGCATGGCAGTTGGAGAGGTCTTATTCCAAAGTTTACAGGGAGTAATGCAATTACTGTTGAAGAGCATTTAAGAAGTTTCAATGCTTTCATCCAAGATTTGGGTGTGCCATATGAAGATTTACACATGAGGCTATTCATGATATCACTTATTGAAGATGCTAGGGATTGGTTCGATTGCCTACCAACTATCTCTATTAATTCTCTCCAAGGATTTCAGGATCGATTCCTCGAGCAATATGGGAATCCAAGTGCACCAGATGCTGCTCTTCATGAATTAATACGGATTCAGAAAGATCAAAATGACACAATTTATGATTTTAATCAGAAATTCAATAAATTACAGAGTAAAATACCTCCTGGATCAAAGTTGCTAGATTTTGTAGCACTGAGTGTTTATTTGAATGCATTTGATCCTAAAACAAGGTATGAATTAAGAAATAGATTCCCAAGTGATTTGGCTAGAGCTCAGAAGATAACATAGACAATTGAAAACAATAGGAAGGCTGCTGGTATAATCAATAAAAGAGACAATCCTAAGGTTCCTCAGCAAAGCAGCAATAATCAGTACAGACAGGAAAATACTTATAGAAATGAGAGGCCAAGGTTGCATGACATGCCTTATAATATAGACTGGAAGGACGGAAAACCTATAACAGCTAGGCCTGGAAGCAAAGAAACTCCTGATCCATTGAGAAAGAGGGGAACCTATATGGTAAGTAACAATTACTTCTGTGAATTTTGTGATAAGCCACATTCCCTAGATTATTGTGTTGTAGCTCAAAGAATGCAAGAGCAAGGAATGTTGATGAACAATGGAGAAGATCACAAAGTCTATTTGACTTGAAACACTTTTCACCGTGTTGAGGAGAGGTACTCATCTTCAGAGGATGAAGGTTATTAGCATGATGTTTTAAATCAGAGGTGTAATGTCCATATGGCTGAACAATAGGTCCTTTCTGACTTTGAAGAGGATTATAGAGAGACACATTATGTTGAGATGCCTGCTCAGTGCAGTATGAGGAGACTCACCAAAGAGGAGATAGAGAGACTAATTGTTGCTGCAGTTGAGGAAGCAAGGAGTAACCACTAGAAATAGGATAGTAAATGAGAAGGAAGTTAAAAGTTGCGCAAAGAAATGCAAGAGACTGATCAGAAGGAAGAAAACAAAGGAGAAAAATTGGAGCAGAAGAAAAGGATTAATGCAAAAGGCTCCTCTTTTGACTTCATTCAAGCGTTATCCCAAGGGAAGAGGTATGAAGATGATGGTGATATCACAGATGAGCATCAGGAGATCAATCCAATAGAAGATGAGATGAGTGCAAGTATGAATGACTCATATGATAGCTTGCATGATGAGGATGAAGGTACAAGAGGTCTCTCTTTCATAACATATTGTGACAAGGAAAGCAGTGTATGTTATAGGGGATCCAGTGAATTTTTAGATTGTGAAGATGGATTTATGGATATTGATCTGCAGCAAGCTGAAAGCTACAAAGATATAATTGATGAAGAGGTATGTACATTTGAAGATGATTTACAAACTTTTTCAAATCCATTGTATGATGAAGAATTAAAAGAAGATCAGATGATATTTTGCGGAGGTATGCCCATTGATGAACTTCAGGTATTTTCAAATCCACTTTACAAAAAAGAGATAATTTCAGACAAGCAACATGATGGAATAAATGACTGCACTGATAATGTTTCTGATTTTTCTTTCTCTAATGATCTTGGACTTCTTTTTGATGATGAAAAAAGTGAAGAATACAATTGTAGTGGTGAAAATGATGAGACTCATTTACTCAGTAGTGAACAAACTTCAGATTTGCTAACTCTTGAATACCAGGGATGTGCACATGAAGGTGATCTTGAAGTTTTGTGTCCTGCTTACATTTGTTTTGACAGTGAAAGATCTTTTGGTGCAGGAGCACCTAGGAAACACTAGGCTATGGGTAGTCTAGGATAAATTTAGTGTAAATTCTTTTCTAAGAAGGTCATGTTGACCATTGGAATTCGAGTTAGAGTGTTTTCTTGTCTTGATCAGGAGTGATCAGGAGGGAGTTTGTAACTCATGTTTCTTAGTTGTTTAGGAGTTAGCAATAATTGGCAAAGGTGGAAAAATGGGAAATTTTGCACCTTTTGCCACTTGATTATGGAAATGTCTGACCTAAGGGATTGGTAACTACCTTAGAGAGGAGTTATAAGGAGTTGCTCGAACTGAGAGCAAGGTTGGTTGGTGTTTTTATTTGTAATAATTTCATGAAGTGCAATTAAGACTGGGATATTGAAGAACATCTTCTGGTTTATGGTTTTGGATTTATGCATTGATGGTTTGATCAGATGTTGAGAGTGTAGTGTAATTCCTTTTTAGGCATTTCTTAGTTTAGTAGTTAGCTTGTTGCATTGGTTCAAGTATTTGTTTTTGTTAGGTTAGTTCATTCTTGCAATTTTTGTTCTAACTGTCAGACCAGCAGAGATGGAGCTCTAGACCATGTTTCCCCTATACCTGGTGTATGGATTCTTGGAAACAGAGGCTAGACTCCATGTTTGTACATAAGGTAGAGGTAAGAGTCCTTAGGAGTCAGGAATCCATGGCAAAAGATTGTTCCTAGGTGAGCTTGGCAATGCCCAGCTAGGACAGTCAAAGAGTGCAAAGCACTAAGGTTGCAGGGGTGCCAATCTCCTGGTGAACCACGGTGTGGAGAGGATGTGGATTGCCTTGCAGAGGCTTAGTAACAAGAAGGAGGCTTAACATAGACCAGGAAGTGGCAAACAAACTGATTGATCTCAAGGAGGTCAGAAATTGGCTTAAAACAAGCCTAAATTTGCTAAGTTAAGGGTTGGAGTAGTGTACGGACAGTGGAGGCTCCAAACCCCAAAAATCTTCAAGGTGTGGGCAAGGGTACCATGAATCCCAAGAAAAGATTTGGAGAATTTGGAGAATTTGGGCACACTCTCCATTTTTCTCGGGTTAGGAGGCCTAGTTGGGGCTCTAGGGCTTGTAGCCTTTTCTAACGCTAGGAGAGGGTTTGGTGGAAGCGATGGAGAATTGGAGTCTAGTGATTGATCAAGAACCCTAATATGTTGCTATGAAGATTTTTACTACATCTCTACACCCCTACAAGAACCTAACTAAATGTTGGGAGTAATTGGCCTTTAGGGAAGAGTAAGGGTCAAGGGTGAGATAGTGCCAAGGCACCAAGATTGGCTTGGTAGAATGGAAGAGTGATGATAGTGGGGTTGGCCAGTAGGACCAGGGGTACCTATACCTGAGATAGGACCTAAAGGTTAAGGTGGGAGAGTCACCTAGGAGTTATTGAGAATAAGGACCCAGAGCATGGGACAGTGAGTGTTCCATCCAACCCTACCCTATCATATTCATATCAGAGAGAGCGAAGGATTTGGGATAGAATAATATATGTCAAAATTTGAGTCTAGTGATTCTACCATCATGGTGACAAATGCAGAGTTGGCTAAGATTGTCAAAGGACAGGAGGAAGACAATAGGATATTGAGGGAAAGAATAGACCAACTGGAGCAAGCATTGAATGAAGCGCAGTTTGAAGGAAGGGTACCCAAGAAAGAAGAGGTTGCAGAGGAAGATAAGATCCCTGAACCTAACCCTATTTTGAAAGAAGAGCCTTTCTTGAAGGCATTGAAGGCTTTGAGTGGAAAATCACTTGAAGGCATACCATTGTTTAGTGGAAAAATGGAAGCTAATTTAGTTGTGGATTGGATAGAGGGAATGGAAAACCATTTTGAGTGTGATGGGGTCATAGAAGCATAGAAGGTAAAGGTGGCCAAATCAAGGTTAAGAGGTTCTTCCTTGACATGGTGGAAGTTCATTCAGACAGAGAGGGAAAAGGAAGGCAAGCAGCCTATCTCTACTTGGAAGGGAATGGTTGCCAAAGTAAGAGAAGCATACATGCTAGATGATTATGAGATTCAGTTGCACAAGAAAAGACAGAGCTTGAGGCAAAGAGACCAAGATGTGAACTCTTATACTGAGGAGTTTCAAAATCTTTGCATGAGGTCTAATGTGACAGAGGATGAGATTCTCAAGGTGGCTGGATATCTTAATGGCTTGAAGTGGAACATTCAAGAGGAGATGGCTCTTCTAAGTCCAAAGACAGTACACCAATGTTACCAATTGGCCATCAAGATTGAGGAACGAAGCAAGAGAAAACAAGATCAAGTTTTTAAAGGAAGAGGCAAAGGCCGAGATCAAAGAGATCAAAGAGGGCATAGAGGTGGCTACCAAGGTAGAGGAAATGAGCAAAGGAACCAAGGTGAATCCAAACCCACAGAGAATGGAGGTGAAACATCTTCTAGAGGAGGATATGGAAGAGGTAGAGGTTCTCAAGGAGGATCAAATAGAGGAAGAGGAGCAGGCAGGAGCAATTCATACTTTGCAAACATGAAATGCTACCATTGTGGTCAAGTTGGACATCTAGCTTATAGGTGCTCGGAGAAAGCATCTTCATCAAGCAATGAGAAGAGAGTGGCTTATGCACAAGAGGACACCGTGAGTCCTAAATCATTTGAGGTTAGTCACATTGAATCTGAGATGGGAGAGAATTTGATATTTAGAAGAGTGTTGATCAGACAACTGGTCAAGGAAGAACCAAAACAAAGAAGAGCTCTATTTAGAGTGAAGTGCAAGATAGTTGGTAAAGTATGCAAGGTCATTGTAGATTCAGGTTCAACAGAAAATATCATCTCAGAAGAAGCAGTAATGAAACTAAAAATGAAAAGGGTACCCCACACTAACCCCTACAAGGTAACATGGCTCAACAAAGGTAGAGTGTTCTAGTGAATGAGAAAGTAACGGTGGAGTTTTCCATTGGAGGGTATAAGGATAAGTTAGTTTGTGATGTTTTACCCATGGATGCATGCCATCTACTATTGGGCAGACCATGGCAATATGACAGAAGTGCCATGTATGATGGGAAAGAGAATAGCATTTCCTTCGAGAAGGATGGGAAGACTTTCAAGTTGTAGTAGTGGGAAGGAGTTCCTTAACAACCTACATCAAGGGGGTGAAGGGTATGTGGTTGTGTTACAACCTAAAGAAGAAGACACGGCTAAAAAGACAGTCATACCCGGAGCAGTCCTAAAGTTGTTGGATTAGTTCAAGGACATTGTAAGTGATGGTGCACCTGCAACTCTACCACCAAAGAGAGCCATAAGTCATCAAATTGACTTCATACCTGGAGCCTCATTTCCTAACAAAGCAGCTTATAAGCTTACACCGGATTAGAATCTAGAGGTAGCTAGGCAAGTGCAAGAGTTGTTGGATCAAGGATTGATTCAAAAGAGCATCAGCCCATGTGCAGTACCGATAGTCTTGGCAACCAAGAAGGGAGGTAAATGGAGGTTATGCATTGATTCTAGAGCAATAAATATGATCACCATTAGGTATAGGTTCTATTAAAATAAATATTCGAATAGCTACCTTTGGGTTTCTTTTTGTGAATATGTCTGCGCCAGCCTATGCGTTGCCAAGTCTGGTCAGCTTTCCATCAAGTTTTGATCTCCTGCTATTCGCATCCTCTCTTCGCAACTTCGGGTGACGACTTCCCTTTCAACTCTTAAGAGGCTGCGCTGGGTGTCCACGTGTCTCACGTGCAGAGGTTTTTATTTTCTTTTTTCCTTGGAGACCCTTCGAGTTGCGAAAGCCTTCTGCCAGGGCCATCTTTTATAAAGATTGTCAGAGGGACCCACATCTTGGTACGTGGCGACGTATTGCAAACCTTTCTTACAGGGATAAGATCGGCAGCCGTGGGCTACAAAATGCTTCCAGAGGCCTTCTTTGTTTTGTGGACCCTACCTTTTGCCAGGTGGAAACCTTTTGCAGCCTTTTCAACACAACAAGGAGGTGAACACAACGGGCTGCGAAACGCTGCCAAGCGTCTTTCGCACCCAGTTGATGCGGCTTTCTCCCCACTTCAGGAGCAACCTCGGTCCCTTGAACACGTGTCGCATCTTCGCAAACTCTCGGCAGCAAGGAGTGAGGTTTTCATTCGGGCAGCGACGGGCTGCCATGTGCCTTACATTGATCTTTGAGGAGGGCGATAGGCTGGATGGCGAGTTTAGGTTGTTGGATGCCGCTCTTTAGGTTTCTTCAAAACGGTGGATGACGCTTGTCGCCTCAGGTATGGCTGTGACCGCTGACATCATTACAAAGGGCGGGCCTGCAGCTGGATGACCAGATACTGTGTTCTAGCTCATTGCTATTGTAACGGCATTAGAAATCTTTTGATTTTGGCATCATTGTTGTAGATTGTGGGATCTTTTCTATTTCAGCTTTCTAGAGCAGTGGGAGTTTTTCCCTTAGCTATATATACTCTCTCTGTCAAAAAGAGCAAGAGAGATCCAAGAGTAAAAGAAAAAGGATACTAGTTTTTAGCAAAAGAGACCATGCCTCTTTTACATGTTTATTTGCAAGAAACTTTTAGACTGTGCCCACTATTCTGCCTTTCTGCTTTTCATGTTTTAATCAAACTGTGAACTGTGCCTTTTATTGTCTCAAGCATTTCATTTGACAAGACTTCTATGTATTGAATACAAAGCTTGCTTATCTAAATCATGTCTAAATGACTCTTCTTAGTAACAAAGATGTATGTGATATCATTTTATGTCAATAAATGAACTGTTTATGCTATAGCTTTAAGTTTTCAACGTTTTGGAACGTAATAACACCATTCAGGCCCCTAAGTCTATGATTTATCATGCCCATCAACAAACTTTGGCGCATCACCTTAGATTAGATTTTGTTTCATTATATCTGTTTCTTTTTCCCTTTACAAAAACCATTATAGAAGAAGTCAGCTTCTTTAAAAACCCAGAGGTTACTCAGTTTGGCGCAAAGGGGTCCCCCTTGAACTGAGTTTCCCATAAGGCACTATTACCTCATCAATTTTTGGCGTCAACAGTTTGTCCTTTTTTTGGCACACCCGGTGGGACCCAAACTAATGAAATTGCCTTATAGAGGGGTGTATGAGCCATTAGCCTGTAAGTAGATCCCATACTATAAAAAACCCAGGTTTACTAGTACCTCCGCTAGGGACAATCCAAGCCACAAATTAGTTAGTAACCATTCCATTCCCACCGCCCCTTCCTCTCACCATGTTGTCGGCCGCAAACATAAACTATGTAGCATGGGATGCTGGAAGTCCCTTGGTAGCTCTGGTAGCACCTGCTGTTTGGGGCACTATCCCAGTTTCGGCCCTAAAAGCTCTTCCTAAATTTGTCAGGGACAACACAAAAATGCCAGCAGAGCATTTGCAGGATGTAGCGGATGTATGTCTGGTACACGGTATCATAGCGCAGAATGTAGCTTTGAGGCTCCTCGTTGTGTCCTTCAAAGGCAAGGCCCTGGATTGGTACCGAACGCTAACTCCTAATACCATTCGCACTTGGGATGACCTCAGAGATCCATTCTATGAAAGGTTCTCAAATGACAGAGATCGTTCTTTGTTGTACTATCAGCTATCCGTCATCAAACGAGCACCCCAGGAGGCTTTGACGGACTTCAATGCCCGATTTTACTCAAGTTGGCGGAGGATTCCTGTGACTATCCGCCCGACTCCATAACTGGTGTTCATGTTTTATCTGAAGTCGATTAACCCCGACATTTCTATGATGATCAAGTCTTTGGGAGGAGCCACTTTACCAGATGTTTATGCTACCGCTATCAAAGCAGAGAATCATTTGATAGATTGCGGGAAATTGCCTCCTCGACCTATTATGCAGATATTTCCTGAAATATCAAACGCAGCACAAGAGGGTGCATCGACCAGTGCGCCAACAACTCCCCAGTCGATGTACTCATATGTAGCCGCTCCCGAGAACTTGGTTTCCACATCGGGTTCTCCCAAGGATGAAATGGGTGACCTCAAGGAGATGTTGCGAACTATGGAAAATGATATAACAACTCTCAAGCGGAACCAAGCAACGCCTCCACGGCCCGCATATCAAAACTATCAAGGGGGTGGTCTGCTTATCAGCAAAATCAATATCAGAATGCGCCTCGCACTAATCCATCACTGCCGACTACCAACCAAATGGTCCCGGTGCTTATGCTGCTGACAGGTGCGTCGCCAAGCTCAAGTAGAGAATTAACCGCAGGACAAAACAATCTTATTGATGACATCAATCCATGGTGTTTCCCCTGCAATGATGCACATATGCCCCAAAATTGTTTGCGTGGCAACTTACAATAGAGGGTGGCAGAACAACGCAATCAAAGCACTGCTACAGAAAACGGAGAATACATATATGCCTCGGCAATGGAGAATGTGGTCCTTACCGCACAAATGTAAGGAATGTCCTTAGAGCAAGAGTCTGATATTGTGCCTGATCATGCGCTCTTCTCATGGATGGAAGATGAGGAAATGGTGTTTGACAATGACACGTCCACAACCGAAACGCCACAGATACAGTCCGACTATAACACACGCTCAAAGAGGAGATTCACCGGTGAGCCTGTTGTTTCACTTTCGGACAACCCACAATGCAAAAGCATGTCTGATCAAATTTCCGGTGCTTCGACTGTCTCTTCGCCTTCTCAACCACGGAAGGAGATTATTATAACAAAAGTAAAGGAGCATAAATCTTCGAGCTCGTCACCTTTTAATGTGGTGGAGCAATTGAAGAAATAATCCGCTAATGTGTCTTTATGGGACATGCTAGCTATCCCAGAACAGAAAACTATGTTACAAAAGGCACTTCAACAAGAGATCAACTCAGCACCAACAGAGCCGTCTGCCAATACAGAGGGGGTTTATCAAATGCCGCCAGCTAAAATTCTTGCAGACAAGATGAAGGGATCCCATGCGGAAGGTGGAGGTAGTACAAAACCTCAACCCTTCTTCTTGACTCTCATTGTAGGGAAGAAGATATTACACAATGCTATGATTGATTCTGGCGCTAGTACAATGGTTATGCCAAGACTGATAGCCGAAGCCTTGGGGCTCAGCTACAAACCTATGAAGAAGGGGGTGATGTAGCTAGATGGAAATAAAGTTGATATTGTGGGTGTCATCAAAGCACTTCCATTAACTCTATTTGCCTGCCCAAGTATCACGGTCCCGCAAGATACAGTGATCATAGACGTTCCTCCTATGTTTGGTCTTTGTCTCTCTCAAGAATTTACTTCAAAGGTGGGCGGATATTTGTCTTTAGATTGGTCACATCTAATACTTAGGACCAAGCATGGTGCGAAAATGAAGATAGAATCGGAGGCTCTACATTCCAAACACGTGGCGGATGAGGCCCTGATTAATTTTGAGGCCGTACATACCTCCATCACCAAGCAAGACATGTACAATGTCAAACTGTTAGAGGAGGAGAAGGTGAGCGGAGACCGAAATGATAAGGAAGACGCTTTGTTGAGCGAACACATAAACAATGATCCTTTCAGAAATTATCATGCTACTGGATTGGGCACATATGTGATTTATGATGAAGACCAAGTTCTTCCGAAGGTCGTCAAAGAATTCGACGATAACCAAGCAAATGAGCTGTGGACGTTGTATTTTGATGGAGCAAGGAGCAAAGTTGGAGCTAGAGCAGGGGTATGTCTAATATCCCCGTAGAATGAAAAGTTGTTGAGATCTTTCCATTTCCAATTCACCTGTTCAAACAACGAGGCTGAATATGAAGGGTTAGTCCAAGGCCTAAGTTTAGCGAAACGAATGGGTATTAAGCAATTGATTATGTTCGAAGATTCTGAACTAGTAGTTAATCAGGTTCGGGGAATCTTCGCAGCAAAGAATGTCCGAATGAGATCCTATCGGCATCGAATCTGGGACCTGATTGAAGGATTTGAGGCTTTTAACATCCTAACCGTTCCTCGAATGCAGAATAGCGATGCAGATCTCATGGCAGTGATCGATGCTCAGTTTGATCCTGTCTCTGACTTGCTTCGAAACAAATATTCAGTATGAGTGCTTGTTCGACCAGCAATTCTCAACAATTATCAGAGTTGGCAAGTCTTTGAGAGCGATGAGCACATCGCCTCGTTTATCCAACACTCGGGAGAATTCGCTGATCAACTTCAACCGAAGATTGCCGAGGCCTATGAAGGACAAATTATGCAGCTCAGGTCAAATAAACTTCCAAAGGGGTTAGTTACTCTCGAGAATTTTTTTGATTGTAATGACGCTCGAAATGATAAGCGAAAATTCGTGGCAGACAAAAGTGATTATGAAAACCTTTGGGTCTCCGATGACAGGAATCTCCAGGTCGGGAAAGATGTCCCACAACAAGATAGAGAAAGGCTTATCGGTTTCTGTGAAAAATATGGAGTAGTGGCCTGGTCTTATGATGATCTGGAGGGTTACGATCCTGGCATCATTGAGCACACTATTGAATTAACAGAAGGTGCGAAACCAGTGCGACAGAAGCAGAGGCCAGTGAACCCTAAAGTTGAGGCCCTAATTGCACAAGAGCTAACCAAGCTCATTGATTCACGTATTGTCTTCCCAATTAAACATAGTACTTGGGTATCAAATCTGGTACCAGTCCGAAAGAAGAATGGTGATATCTGCTTATTTGTGGACTTCCGAGACCTCAACAAAGCATCTCTGAAGGATCACTACCCATTGCCTTCTATGGAGTCAATCCTCCAAACTGTCGCAGGATCAGAAATGTTCTCTCTACTGAATGGCTTCTCTGGCTATAACCAGATTCGAGTTAAAGAAGAAGATCAGCACAAGACTACATTCACCACCAAGTGGGGAACATTTGCATATGATAAAATGCCTTTTGGTTTATCCAATGTAGGGGAAACTTTCCAGCGCGCTATGGACATCGCATTCAGCGAACTGATCAATAAGTTTATTCTAATCTATTTGGATGACCTTACTGTGTTCTCTAAATCTAAAGATGATCATTTTGATCATTTAGAATTAGTTTTCCAAAAATGCCAGGAGTTCGAGGTTTCCTTAAATCCAAAGAAATGTGTTTTCAGAGTACCGCAGGGTAAGTTGTTAGGGCATGTTGTGTCTAAAGAAGGTATTTCAATTGACCCCGAACGAGTAAGGGCTATCAAGGAGCTTCCCCTTCCAGTAAATAAGAAAGGTGTCCAGTCTTTTCTTGGCAAGGTAAATTTCGTCAGCAAATTTATTTTTGATTTTGCGGGAATGATTAGGCCGATCACTCTAATGCTAAAAAAAGATCAAGCTTTCAAATGGACAACAGAAACTCGAGAGGCTTTAGAAAGGGTCAAGGAATCGATCTCCACAGCCTCGGTGCTGATTAATCCAGATCAATGCAAGGATTTTATAATGTATGCTTTCAGTAGCAAGTCCAGTATCGCTACTGTTCTGACTCAAAAGGATAATGAAGGAAAGGCAGAGCATTCAGTGGCGTTCTATTTCTGAATGCTAAAGGAATATGAGGTGAATTATAACTTTGTCGAAAGACAGGCCTTTGCAATAATAAAAGGACTTAAAAAGTTCTACCATCTAATTTCCTGTAACAAAGTTCTGGTATATGTCGCGCATTCTAGTGTGCGGGAATATATCATGGAAGGAGAGATTACAGAAAAAAGGGCTAATTGGATTACCAAGATCCTGGAGTATGATATCGAGGTCAGGCCTACCAAGACTGTCAAAGGCAGAGGACTGTGTGAGTATATGGCACAGAATGAGGAGGTGCCCGCCAAAGAGGAACAGCCAGAGCTCGTCCTGATAAATGGATCAGGATCGGAAGACGATTGGCTGACAGATAGAATGAACTTCATGTGAACTGGAAGGTATCCGCCAGGCCTCTCATCCCAAAAAAGAAGGTATTACCAGCTTCAGAATTGCGGATATACGCTGATAGAAGGAGTTCTTTTCAAAAGAAATTTTAATGGTGTGCTCCTGCGATGCGTTAATTCAGGGGAGGCGCAGAGGATCCTCGACGCCTTTCACAATAGCGACGAGGGTGGACATTTCTCTGCCAAAACTACCGCCATCAAGGTCCTGAGAGCTGGATATTACTGGCCTACACTTTTCAATGATTCCTATTCTCTGGTAAAGACTTGTAAAAAATGTCAATTCTTCTCCGATAGAAGGAAGAATTCAGCAATTCCCCTCAAACCTATCGTGGTGGATGAACCATTTACGCAATGGGGCCTGGACTTCATTGGAATGATCAATCTAGTTTCTAGTGCTGGACATAAATGGATTTTAACAGCTACAGACTACTTTACGAGGTGGGCGGAAGCTGTTCCCCTTAAGGGGGCAACAAAAACAGAGATTGTAGACTTCCTCGAATCACTGGTGACAAAGTTTGGCCCTCCGAAGACAATCATTTTGGACAATGCCAGAGCATTTCTAGGTACAAAGGTATGTCACTTTGCATTAAAAAATGGCATATTCCTTAAAACATCGTCAAACTATTATCCCCAGGGAAATGGCCTAGCCGAATCAACAAACAAAAGTTTAGTCCGACTCCTTAAAAAGGTTGGCTCAGAATACCAGAGGGAATGGCATAAAAATATCCGAAAAGCACTCTAGGCCAACCGCATAACTCCTAAGCAAGTCCTCAAGACTTCGCCCTATGAGCTAGTATATGGGAAGGAGGCGCTTTTACCTATTTCTATGGAGATCCCGACAATACAATTATTAAAGTCACTTGAGATAGAACAAAATGATGCCATGGAGGTTCGGCTCGCCAAACTGCTGGAAGTACAAGAAAAAGGGAGAATTCCCTAATAGCAATGACAAGCCGTCAACAGGTGGTCAAATGATGGTTTGACAAAAAGGCTTCTGACCAAGGTCTAAAAAGTGGAGACTTAGTGCTAAAATATGACAGTAGGGCTACAAAGCCAGGTCAGCATAGTAAGTTTGACAGCCTATGGGAGGGACCCTTCAAAATCATTCGGTGCATGCAATACAACGCTTTTGAGCTGGAAAATATGGAACAAGAGCCGTTGGGAATCCCCGTCAATGGGATTCATCTTCAATTATTCCATTAGGCAAAAAGGGGTCTACCCTGTACAGTTGTAAATAACGCTTTTATTTCTTTTCATGTTTTTGGCCTGTTCTCTTGCTAAATCAGTGGTCTTTCTACGTATTTGCTCATTATTGTTGGCGGGTAAAACACCAGAGTTGCTTTACACAAAATATACTCATAAAGGGAGAAAAGGCATACAAAATTTGAAAACCCAGAAAATTTTAAACACAGAAGCAAAAGGAGCATAGACTTTCCTTAAAAAGAGAAGTATATATTTATATATATATGTTCCTGGGCTACAAAATGGCTGAGATGCCGATTTTCAAAATATACTAGTATTAGAGTATATTATATATACAATGGCCTTTTATCAGGCTTATCTGGAGCAGGTGAGTTACATCATCAGGCAGGAAGGCAAGAGGGTTATCTATCCAAAGGAATGGCTGGCAGCAATCGACGCATCCATTGTAGCATCCACTTCTTCCTCGTCCACATCCTCATTGGCGGCACTGGTAGCATCATTCAACGCAGCCATCGTCGGTGGTGGATACACCAGGTCCCTAAAGTCAGTATACCATTCTACATCATAGAAGGGTATCACGTTGTAGCTCCAGAACAGGAAGTGTAGGGCTTTAGTAACCCTTTGCTGGTGCTGGCCATGGGTCTGCAGGCAGAATCCACTGAGAAATGGTAGCCAAACAACGACAACTTCTTCTTCAATAAAGTGACGCAGGTCGCTAGCTGTTGGCAGGCCTATCCCATACGCAGCATGTGTAACAACCTTGCCGAGCCCATTCAAGTACTTCTTCAGGAAGATTTCTTTGACCAGCTTCAAGATAAGTGGCTGGGGAACACAAATGTCCAGCATGGATGCTACAAAGTGTGAGCATACATCGGTGTTCACCCTATACTTATCTTCATATTCTACGCAATCCTTGCCTAGGACCCATTTAATGGCTATAAGAACCAGCGAGTGCTTGTTCTTCATCATCCTTTTTAGCCTTCTAGTGGAGATCTCACCTACAAACACTGTCTGTGATTTGAATGAGGTTAGGCAAATTGGGGTATCCATCCTCCCGACACTGTCCCTAAGTCTCCTAAGACAATGCCAAATTTGCTCACCACCTAACCTATGAAAGGACTTGCTTAGCAATCTGCTACTGACCTATCACCTCTCAAACGCTAAGTATGTTTGCTTGCTATCCACTGACCTATTTATATAGAAATTGACAAGACATATACCAATCCGCCTCTAAGGAACGTGATGTATGTTGGCTGCCATCTTGAAGGTCGAGTCTGCGTTTGTTCACATTTTGGGCTGGTACATGCATGATAGCATGGCTCAAGGCATGCTTAATTGAATGAAGTTGATTAATTAGCTTTAAAAAGGTGGCACATGTTGGTGAAAGGACGTATGGCCGTAGGCTATTGTGTCATATCTCAAGCGCATCCTAGAACCCAAGGTGGTACTCGTATCTTTTTCAGGCGGTGATCGTTTGCTTGGCGTAATCATTCCGGCCAGGATATTAATTGCCAGCGCATGTTAACGCAAGGTTGGAAGGCCAGTTGCAAGCTCAATTTCCAAGAAAATTAGAGTGTATCACACGATCTGTTAAAAAACAATGATGAAATCCGGCCGCCTCGAAATAGCAATCAGTCCATCTTGCACGAGTTATAGGATTAACGGCACATGCCGAATTAAATGCAAAAGGCTTGCTTTCGCCTACCACCTTGGGAAAGGTTACTATTATTGCATGAAGGGGCTTAAATATTTCCAAGGCTTTTACAAATGCAGAGAAGTGCAAAGTGTTTTCTAACTGTCTATCCAATGCAAGCGTATTCACAGGCCAGGAGCTTACAAATTCTGCAGAGAAAGAAAAATGTCAGAATCCTCAGCTCAGCCAATCCAGGAGGAGATTAGCCAGGAACTATATACGGCTATTCGTTCCTCGACCGAGGTATACGTGTACGAGGATGTAGCATACACCATGCCTAGTATACCCGTGAAGACGAAAAGAGCCAACACATAAGAGCTAGATAGGCCCAAGGAATGGAGTAACTAGAAAAGGGTTAGAGAAAAATGGGATAATATCTACGACCCAAAGCTTGCAAAAAACCCTAAATCTCTTAGAGAGGTGGCTTGTGCAAGGTTATTAGTAGCAAAGGCAAACCAATCCACTGCAGGTAGAGTCTGGTTTAGCAGTCTCCCACAATATATGGTCCCATTGGTGCACTATTGCCCAGAGGTGGTCGATGTGGCTTTCCAGTACTATAATCCAGATACCCACTGCATTGAAGGTCGCAATTTAAGCGTTCAAATCAGCCCAAAAGCTATCTGGCATATGTTATGTATCCCTGATCCCAGTAGAAGGAAGGAAACTATCAAGCATTTTCGCCCAAGCAAGAGGGAGAAAATATGGAAGAGAATGAAAATCGGCTTCGATTTCTTGTTAGAGGAGATTAATAAGAAAGGTATCATGTCCACTAAGGCACCGAGTATCCCATTATCGTGTGATTCATTTCGCGATGATCTCCGGGACTCCATGTCCATGTTGGCATTTGTTTGTGGCCGAGATTCTGATGAAAAGATAGAGGCTTTTTAGCTAGGCCCTGCGATACAGTTTCAGAAGCAGCATGAACTCTTCTGGTATGATTTTGCTGAGTTCATGGTTGAAGAAATGATACATCAGATGGAGAATTACCAGGCAGAAAATAAATTTAGATTTCTTTCCTACCTGATCCACATGTTCCTGCACCAAAATCTTGATTTTTTCGCCCGATTTATTCTGCTATCAATTTTTGATTAACAGAATAAAAGAAAGCCAGTGTCTACATGGACACCTTTCCTTTCCACAACATATGACTATTATGCGTTCACGAACTATTTCATAGCCCCGGTCCTGAATGATTTGGTCAGAGAAAGTGATATTTTCTGGCTCAACACGGAGCAGACTAAATTTTTGCAAAACTATACCCCTGCTTGTGACTGGTTCTTGGGCAAGGATTTCACAATCCTTCGAATGTGAGGCTTTATTAGTAAGCCTTTCCTACTCTCGGCTTGCGTCACCGATAGAGTGCTCATGTTGGAGGTGTTCCGATAGGTGTGTTTCAATGATTTCATGTTCTGTAGCTGCGAAAGTGTCAAGAGGAAGGGATTCTTCACCTGCCCGAAGAGTTTCAAGTCAGTAACGCTTTTTAAAAATAATCGCACAAGCTACTAGAGGAGAAGCTGGCACATCTAGGGTTGGTACTGGTAAATGATAAGTGGGATTACAACCCTTTCAATGACCTGCCAGAGCCACACATGAAGGTTACACATGTTCCCCGACCATACTGGGAGAAGCGGCTTAATAAGCGGACTGATAAAGATGAGGATTTTGTTGAACTAGCACAAATCCCTACATCGAATACCAGAGGTCCATGGCACAAGTTCTACTTTCCTGTGGCCATAGCCCGGGACAACCTTCTGATACAGCGTAGCATGTATAACAAGTTGAAAATTGGCGAGGAATGGAGTGATGAAAAAATAAGAGCTTTATGGAAATATCGCCAGGAAATAGCACAGTTGAAGGCTCCTTATAATCAGATAAAGGACGACCAGGAATTTGATAGATGGTGGGATGAAGGCCATCCTAGCCCGATCTCTAGTGCTGACAAGAGCGAAGAAGTAGAGGGATCCGAGGAGTAGGAAGAAGAAACAACAATATCATCCTCTTCAGCGCAAGAAGGCAATGTCTCCGAGCATGCCGCTTATGTGGGCACTAATGTACGCTTTAATATATCAAGAGGCTCACTTAAACGCACATGGGCCACTAAACTAGTCAGGCTAACGCCTCAATAGAGGGATTCGACGACTGAAGTTAGTGAGTGTCCGCCTGCGAAAATGCAGCGCACGAAAAGCGTTATCGGAGGAGTTATGCATGAAACCGTCGGAGGAGAGGTGCCCGCTGCTGGCTAAAAGCCAAAGTTTGCAGGTGAATTACGAACGATTCCGGAGCCACTACCAACCGGTCAGCAGGTACATTTCACTCCTTCTTCTTTCACATCTCATTCCTTTGTATCATCCCCTGCTCCATTGGCAACTCTCGCCATAAGCCCGAGCCCTCCACCTTCTGCTTCTAGTCCAGCTTATTCGATTGGATTTGCCCAGTATTCGCAGGCCTCGCCGTTTATAATTACTCCTCCAAGTATGCTCATGCCTACTGGTGCCGCTCAGTCTTTCCTCACCTCGCTCTCAGAAGATGTTCCCCCTATCGGCCCCCATTCTTTTTTTGCTATGCTTACTGATCTCCATCCGTTGCAACAAGTTGACACCCCGTCAGCAACTCCCTTTTTTCCAGCCAATTAGCCTTACGACTGAATCTTCGATTCAGCCCCTACAAATGCCTAGCCCTGCTGACAGTTCTTAGGTCAAGCTATGGAACGTGCCACACTTTTCTCTGCAAACTATCACTCTCCAGAAGAAGCAAATGCGTGCGCCTATGAAAGTTACCTATCCCTGTGCCCTACCTTCTGGTGTTCCTTTTGTAGGTGGGCTAGTTTCATCACCAGCCAAATTCATAGCGCAGATAGATTGTGGAAAGGAAGCGCGCACAAATAGAATGAGGCAACGCAAGGCAAAGGATGACAATGCTCCCGCCGAGTCAAGAGTACAGGCTTCGTATGATGAGGCCCAACAAGAGTTGAAATTTGCAACCATGTACCCAAGGGTAAGCAAGCCTCAGGAAGAAATGCAACCCAAAGATTATGAGATCTATGCTATCGGACTTGACATGAAGATAGGCCGACCACAAGATAAGGTCAAAATCATGGAGGAGACATAACGGGTGGTCACTTCTGACTTCCTCAAAACCAGTCGCCAGTTAAAAAAAGAAGGATGAGCAACTCAAGGCAGCTAAGGAAAGGGTGATCTTTCTGGAGACAAAGGAGAAATCCTTGGAAGCAGATATCGCCCAAATTACTGAGAGGGCGCTAACAGCAGAAAATGAGAGAAACAGACTTCAAGGCAAAATTGTGAAGACCCAGGTTGCTGACCCAGGCGTAGTAAAAGAATTGCAGAGTCAAAACCAAGCAGCGCAACAGAGCCTACGGTCGATAGAGGAGGAGCTTGAACGCTTTCGCCTTGAGTACAGTCAGAGGATGGCAGAGAAGGGTGAGGAGTTGGAGCGCCTATAAGAGCAGCATCAGCAGAAGATACAAGAAAAAGAGGCAAAATTCAAAAGCCTGAAAGTTAAGCTAGAAGAAGAGCTCTGAGAAACAAAGGCTTCTCTGGAAGAGCAATCAGCTAATCACTCCCGAGCTGAACAAAATTGGAATAAAGAAATGAGCAGCTATGTAGAGCAGTTAGCGTCCGAGAAAAAGAAGAAGGCGGAATTAGCCGAAGCCCTCATTTCAAGGGATGCAGAGATTTCTTCGCTTAAAGCCTCTCCGTTACTTGCCCCTTCCCAACCTGATGTTATTCTGCTGGTCAGGCAATTATACGTTTCTCACTAGGAGAAAGTCAAGTCCTTCTACCTAACACTGCAGCCTACCCTCCGATTTATCGCCAAGACATTAGAATAGTTCCCACGTTTCATCCTGGAAAAGGTTCCTCAGGCAAGAGACTTGCTCAATAAGCTATACTCAGTCTCAGATGAGATCCTTGCTGGGGCGGGTATTGAAGATCGGGACATTGCTGCTCAAACAGTAAATAAATTCATTCATTGTCACTCTGCCTTCCAGCGCACTAAGGCAGCAGCGACTTTTCTAGGCAAGGCATTGGATGGCATTCAGGGAAGTTTCTCTGAGTTAGGCAAGCTGGGGCTGCCATTCCCGTTCCTCGAGGATAGCTCCATTGCCACAACTACACAGATTGTGGAGATTATTGAGCAGAAAGAGAATGATCTGGAGGCATTCAAGGAGTTTGACAGTTTCCCAATGGCAGCCGACATTGAGATGATCATCCATCCACTCTCCCAGCTGCTTTTCCATATCCGAGCAGCAGTCGGCCTACCTGAGGTGCTGCCTCACAAGGAAGCTATTGATCTCCGTGGGGCACAAGAAAATTTGCGCAGCATGGCAAAGCCGTCCGAAAGTGAATGGTCGCCTTTGCAGGTGGCACTTTCCAAACTATGACTCCATTCACCCTATGGATGAAGGCTCTGGTCTGCAGAACCAGAGAGTTTTTGGGTTCTACGTTCCTTGTTAGAAATGCCCCTGATAGTCGCCAAAAGCTGTTAAAATAAATATTCGAACAGCTCCCTTCGGGTTTCTTTTTATGAATATGTGTGCGCCAGCCTATGCGTCGCTGAGTCTGGTCGGCTTTCAATCGAGTTTTGATCTCCCGCTATTCGCATCTTCTCTTCGCAACTTCAGGTGACGACTTCCCTTTCGACTCTTAAGAGGCTGCGCTGGGCGTCCACGTGTCTCACGTGTAGAGGTTTTTATTTTCTTTTTGCCTTGGAGACCCTTCGAGTTGCGAAAGCCTTCTGTCGGGGCCATCTTTTCTAAAGATTGTCAGAGGGACCCACATCTTGGTACGTGGCAACGTATCGCAAACCTTTCTTGCAAGGATAAGATCGATAGCCGCGGGCTGTGAAATGCTTCCGGAGGCCTTCTTTGTTTTGCGGACCCTACCTTCTTCCAGGTGGCAACCTTTCGCAGCCTTTTCAACACAACAAGGAGGTGAACACAACGGGCTGCGAAATGCTGCCAAGCGTCTTTCGCACCCGGTTGATGCAGCTTTCTCCCCATTTTAGGAGCAACCTCGATCCCTTGAACACGTGTCGCATCTTCGCAAACTCTCGGCAGCAAGGAGTGAGGTTTTCATTCAGGCAGTGACAGGTTGCCACGTGCCTTACGTTGATCTTTGAGGAGGGCGATAGGCTGGATGGCAAGTTTAGGTTATTGGATGTCGCTCTTCAGGTTTCTTCAAAACGGTGGATGACGCTTGTCGCCTCAGGTATGGCTGTGACCGCTGCCATCATTACAAAGGGCAGGCCTGCAGCTGGATGACTAGATGCTGTGTTCTAGCTCATTGCTATTGTAACAGCATTGGAAATATTTTGATTCTGGCATCATTGCTGTAGAGTGTGAGATCTTTTATGTTTCAGCTTTCCAGAGCAGTGGGAGTTTTTTCCCTAGCTATATACACTCTCTCTGTCAAAAAGAGCAAGAGAGATCCAAGAGTAAAAGAAAAAGGATACTAGTTTTTAGCAAGAGAGACCAGGCCTCTTTTACATGTTTATTTGCAAGAAACTTTCAGACTGTGCCCACTGTTCGGCCTTTCTGCTTTTCATATTTTAATCAAACTTTGAACTGTGCCTTTTATTGTCTTAAGCATTTCATTTGACAAGACTTCTATGTATTGAATACAAAGCTTGCTTATCTAAATCATGTCTAAATGACTCTTCTTAGTAATAAAGATGTATGCGATATCATTTTATGTCAATAAATGAACTGTTTATGCTATAGCTTTAAGTTTCTGACGTTTTGGAACGTAATAACACCATTCATGCCCCTAAGTCTATGATTTATCGTGCCCATCAACAAACTTTGGCACATCACCTTAGATTAGATTTTGCTTCATTATATCTGTTTCTTTTTCCCTTTACAAAAACCATTATAGAAGAAGCCAGCTTCTTTAAAAACCTGGAGGTTACTCAGTTTGGCACAAAGGGGTCCCCCTTGAACTGAGTTTCCCATAAGGCACTGTTACCTTATCAATTGTTGGCATCAACAGGTTCCCTATTCCTAGAATTGAAGACTTAATGGATTGTCTTGGAGGAGCTCAATACTACACAAAGTTGGATCTCAAGAGTGGATACCATCAAATTAGAATTAAGGATGGTGATGAGTGGAAGACATCATTTAAGACAAATGATGGGTTATATGAATGGAGAGTGATGCCATTTGGTCTCTCCAATGCCCCTAGAACATTCATGTGGCTCATGAACGAAGTGCTCAAAGAATTCACAGGGGTATTTATGGTGGTATTTCTTGATGTTATACTCATCTTCAGCAAGATAGCAGAAGAACACCTAAAGCATGTGGAGTTGGTTCTTAAAAGGTTGCAAGAGGAGAAGTTAGCCATCAATCTAGAGAAATGTGAGTTCTTCAAACAAGAGCTTGTGTATTTGGGGTTTGTAGTATCCCAAGGATCATTGAAGATGGATCCAAGCAAGGTGGAAGCTATCCTAAACTGGCCTACACCAACCACAGGGACAAAGGTAAGAACTTTTCATGGATTGGCTTAGTTCTACAGAAAATTCATAAGGAACTTTAGTGGTATATGTGCACCAGTCCTAGATACAATCAAGGGTGGTTTAAAAACTAAGTTTATGTGGACTCAATAAGCTGAGAAAGGGTTTGAGAAACTGAAACAAGAGGTGGCAACTCAACCTATTCTCTTATTATGTAGTTTTGACAAATTGTTCACTGTTGAATGTGATGCAAGTGGAGTGGCAGTAGGAGGAGTGCTAAGTCAAGAGGGAAGGCCTATAGCCTTCTTTAGTGAGAAGCTCAATGAAGCAAAGAAGAGGTATTCAACTTATGACTTAGAAATTTATGCTTTGGTTCAGTCACTTAGGAAGTGGAGGCATTACCTTCTACCCAAGGAATTTGTAGTCTTTACTGACAATCAGGCACTTAGCTATATGAATACCCAAGAGAAGTTGAGCAATAGACACTTGAAGTGGATGGAATACATCCAAGCTTTTACCTTCACTGTCAAGCACAAGAAGGGACAACTAAATAAAGTAGCAAATGCATTGAGTAGGAGGTTGTTGACAGTGCAAGAGATACAAGTGAAGAGCATAGGGATTAACAATTTTAAAGATCTCTATGGGGAAGATGAAGACTTTTCAGAGGTCTATAAGGTATGTTCTAACTTTGAGAACCATTTCCATAGCCAATACTCGGAGTATACATTGCAAAGTGGGTTATTGTTTAAAGGAAATCAGTTATGTGTTCCAAGAGGGTCAATGAGGGAAAATATCATTCAGGAAAAGCATAATGGAAGTCTTAGTGGATATTTTGGCATCAACAAGACTTTAGAACTAGTGCAAAGATTCTATTACTGGCCTAAGTTGGCAAGAGATGTTAGAAAGTATGTGGAACAATGTGTTGTGTGTATGAAAGCTAAGGGAGGAGCTAGTAATGCTGGTCTATATCAACCCCTACCCATTCCTAACAGACCATGGGAGTGTGTAAGCATGGATTTTGTGGTAGGCCTTCCTAAGACCAAGACTGGTTTTGACAGTGTCTATGTAGTAGTGGACAGATTTAGCAAAATCAGTCATTTTATCCCTTGCAAAACTACTCATGATGCTAGTTACATAGCTCATCTCTTCTTCAAGGAAGTTGTAAGGATCCATGGATTGCCTTTGAGCATTGTTTCAGAAAGGGATGTAAAGTTCATGAGTCACTTTTGGAAGACTCTATGGAGTAGATTGGGTACCAACTTGTCATTTGGATCAGCTTACCATCCTCAGATCGATGGTCAAACATAGGTGGTTAACAGGGTGCTAGGTAACCTTCTAAGGTTCCTAACTAAGGAGTATGGACAGACATGGGATATGGTTATCTCACAAGTTGAGTATGCTTACAATGATAGTGTGAACCAGACCATAGGGAAGAGTCCTTTTGAAGTTATGTATGGAATGCACCCAAGAGGCATAAGTGAGCTCAGAGATCTTGGAGCTATGGAACATAGAAGTGGAAATGTAGAGGACTTCATTCAAAATATGAAAGAGATTCAGGAGCAGGTGAAGAAGACAGTCACCGAGGCTACACAAAAGTTGAAGGAGAAGGTAGATTTTTCAAGGAAGGATGTGCAATTTGCAGTAGGAGACTATGCCATGGTCCAACTTAACAAGTCAAGGTTGCAGAAGGGAATGTCAACCAAGTTGCAAATGAAAAGAGTAGGACCATGCAAGATATTAGCCAAGTATGGTAAAAATACATACAAGTTAGAGTTACCTACCGGTTTAGGAATCTCACCAGTTTTCAATATAGCCGACTTGATCAAGTACAAGGGTTTACTCAATGATGTAGATCAGAACAGTAAGGAGATCTTCAAGGACATCAGCAATATATCCTTACCTAATCAAGACAAGCCTCAAGCAGAGAAGATCTTGGAGTCAAGAGTGAAGAAGGCTACAAGACACAAGGTATACATGGAGCATCTTATCAAATGGAGGAATAAGCATGAATCTAAGGCTACATGGATGGATGAAGCTCAGCTCAAGAGGTAGGGCATAGAAGTGTCATTAACCTCTCCTAACATTCCTTAGAGTTTGTGTAGAGGGGGGAGGATGGTGCACGAGCACCTAGGAAACACTAGGCTATGGGTAGTCTGGGATAAATTTAGTGTAAATGCTATTCTAAGAAGGTCATGTTGACCATTTGAATTTGAGTTAGAGTGTTTTCTTGTCTTGATCAGGAGTGATCAGGAGGGAGTTTGTAACTCATGTTTCTTAGTTGTTTAGGAGTTAGCAATAATTGGAAAAGGTGGCAAAATGGGACATTTTGCACCTTTTTCCACTTGATTATGGAAATGTCCTACCCAAGGGATTGGTAACTACCTTGGAGAGGAGTTATAAGGAGTTGCTCGAACTGAGAGCAAGGTTGGTTGGTTTTTTCATTTGTAATAATTTCATGAAGTGTAATTAAGACTGGGATATTGAAGAACATCTTCTAGTTTATGGTTTTGGATTTATGCATTGATGGTTTGATCAGATGTTGAGAGTACAGTATGTAGTGTAATTCCTTTTCAGGCATTGCTTAGTTCAGTAGTTAGCTTGTTGCATCGGTTCAAGCATTTTTTTTTGTTAGGTTAGTTCATTTCTTGCAATTTTTTTCTGACTGTTAGACTGGCAGAGATGGAGCTCTAGACCGTGTTTCCCCTGTACCTAGTGTATGGGTTCTTGGAAACAGAGGCTAGACTCCATTTTTGTACATAAGGTAGAGGTAGGAGTCCTTAGGAGTCATAAATCCATGGCAAAAGACTGTTCCTAGGCGAGCTTGGCAGTGCCCGACTAGGACAGTCAAAGAGTGCAGAGCACTAAGGTTGCAAGGGTGCCAATCTCTTGGTGAACCACGGTTTGGAGAGGATGTGGATTGCCTTGCAGAGGCTTGGTAACAAGAAGGAGGCTTAACACAGACTGGGAAGTGGCAAACAAACTGATTGATTTGAAGGAGGTCAAAAATTGGCTTAAAACAAGCCTAAATTTGCTAGGTTAATGGTTGGAGCAGTGTACGGACAGTGGAGGCTCCAAACCCCAAAAATTTTCAAGGTGTGGGTAAGGGTACCACGAATCCCAAGAAAATATTTGGAGAATTTGGAGAATTTGGGCACACTCTCCATTTTTCTCGGGTTAGGAGGCCTAGTTGGGGCTCTAGGGCTTGTAGCCTTTTGTAACCCTAGGAGAGAGTTTGGTGGAAGCGATGGAGAATTGGAGTCTAGTGATTGATCAAGAACCCTAATAGGTTGCTATGAAGCTTTTTACTACATCTCTACACCCCTGCAAGAACCTAACTGAATGTTGGGAGTAATTGGCCTTTAGGGAAGAGTAAGGGTCAAGGCTGAGATAGTGGAAAGGCACCAAGATTGGCTTGGTAGAATGGAAGAGTGATGATAGTGGGGTTGGCCAGTAGGACCAGGGGTACCTATACCTAAGATAGGACCTAAAGGTTAAGGTGGGAGAGTCACCTAGGAGTTCTTGAGAACAAGGACCCAGAGCATGGGACAGTGAGTGTTCCATCCAACCCTACCCTATCATCTTTGTGTAAAGATTTTTATGACTCCCAGTGCATTTCTTGGAATGATGGTGAAACCTTTGGTGTTGATCAAAGGTCTATGTCCATTCAAGATGAGGTATGTGATTTTGAAATTTCTAACTCATGTGAAGAAGGTGTTTATTTACATGCTAAGGAAGATAGAAGTTCAGCTTTGATTGGTTCACATATACACGATATTGAAGATATGAGTCATAATCTAGTGTTGTATCCAATTGGTAGTGTCAAGGAAGTGCAAAAGGTTTCATATTTGTTTGTTCTTGATAGTGTTGATATGACAAAAAAATTTGATTCTCAAGAGAAGCACTCTGATGGTCAATTTTCAGTACAGCTGGGAGAGTGTTTCATAATTCATAACAGTGAGAGAGATAATGAGAAATGTTGTATTGGATATGCATGCATTTTATATATTAAAGATAATAGGGGTTTGTCCCATGGTGATGAAGAAATCGAACTGCAGAAGGGTGTAGGGATTTTGGGCCAAACTAAGCAGGATGACTCTCTAAGAACTTGCAATAACAGTAACAGAGCAGGTTGCATGAATTTCTTCATGAGGAATCTAATGAACTCAAGAGAAAATTGGGTATTTGATAGGGGAAAAGTATGGTTTGAGTTTCAGATCGTAACAGCTCAGAACAGGTGAAATTTGAACACAGAGGATTAAGGGTTGCCAGTGCATGGACAACTTTTGATGATCCTCTTTAAAATTCTTTTTCCATGCATAGTAGTTTAGGGTTTTGGTTCACCTCCATCTTGCATTCATTCCATCATGCTATTTTTCCATTTCCATTTTGCTCATTTTGTGTCTGGTCTGCTCACCCAAAGATCTAGATCCTTGCAATGATCTTACTATCATTCATCCCTAGATGGAGCCACTGTTGGAACTGTAAAATTCTATTGATTTTACATAGTGTTCACATTCAAATTTTTCCAAACAAGTCCCACCACGAACACATTTTGCACACATTTTGCCCGTTTTTGTCCCATAAAATCATCATGTCTGCATTTTTCACATTCTTATACTTTCTGGTCTGTATCGACATGAATCCAGGGTCTCCCTGATCCATTTTTCTGATAAATGTCTGTGTTGCCTATCGGCAAGATGTTTCTACTGTCATGACGATTAGATTTTATCTACTAACAGTTATCGGCATGACAATTTCTTTGTTTCGGCGACAGGAGGATACATATATCAGTAAGAGTTTGGGCGTTGATGTAATGTCATGGCGAGATTGTTTTGTCTTACCGACTAAGCAAACAAAGGTTGTTTCAATCAGACAAAACAATATCGATATAGGGTCATAGCGAACCTGTTGGGTCTTGCCGACAAATTCCAATAAGTGGCTTTCGGCGAGAGGTTGGTATTGTCTCAGCGAAATGAAGGTGTGAGTTTGGGGTGTTTCGGTGTGACATAACATAATCTACGTGATGTATGGCTGATAGTTGGAAGTTATAGCGACATGTATGGGATGGATGGACTCGACGGTGAGAAAGCTTTTATGTCACCACGACCAAAAATGTTTCATGTAGATTTTCGGAGAGACAATTTTCTCTACAAGACGTCTCCCCGATGGCGATAAGTCACGGCGACAGGTTTAACCACAAGGCTCTCGGTGAAACATAGTGTATCCAGTATGATATTTCTCCAACAGTAAGATGTCATAGCGAAAGAAAACAACACAAGGAGCACGGGATGATAGCATTATAATTTCCTTCGGCATACTTATCTGGTTGTCCTGGTGACTGATCAATGAACAATTAACAAAAACTCTAACGCTGTGGCCGACATAAGAATTGTTAAATACAGTTGCAGGCCGACATGGGGATTTGCCCGATTATAACGGTTGGTCGATATGGATTTTGGCCGACATGGAATTTCAAAACAATGTGTCTGTTCGGATGCTTGTGTATAAATATGCACTCCCGATTGCAATTGAACATATCAGATTTTAGATTAGATACAGTAGATTAGGAATGGATATAGTAGAATAAATTCCTTAGAACAGAGGCTATGTTGCATGTTTTCAAATGGCAATTTCAATGAAATTCAGTTGGTGTGGCAGTTTATTTCTGATGTCAATTGTCTTTTGAATATATTGAAAAGTATTGCTAAGCTATCTCCAAGTTGATTCTTTCTGGTTGTTTAAATTGATATAACAAGTTTATTTCCAATTTATCAATGCACATTTGTTGTATATGTGTGATTAATTGATTGGTTCTTTCAAGGAGGGATTAAATCCTTTTGGTTGATCATAGTAATCAGGGAGATTCATCTGGATTATTAAAGTAGAGCTTAGTAGTCATAATCCTGCATGTTTATACAAGATATAAATAGATCTTATGCCGACAATTTGAGTTTCTGCTAGAATAAGTTGCCCGCTTTTGTTTCATTCGACTCTGCATACCCAATAAGGCACTGGTCTCTGCATTTCATTATTTGATTCATTCAATTTCTTTACATCTGTTAATTGAGCATTTTAGGATTTAGATTAGAAGATTGCTTTTGCTATTGCTATCAAGTTTGGTTTCATTTGTTCACTTCCATCTACCATTGTGGACAAATCATTGTGCAAGAAAGATAATCATAAGTCAAGTTTGCTTCATTCAGATAGGTACACCCGCCTAGGTCTAGCAACACCTGAAGAGTAGAAGGTTGAAAGCTTTGTGACCTTGTCTATTACCCTAAAGTGTGTCAAGAGATTGGAAGCCTCTTGAGGCATCCGACCTGCATTTTTGAGAGCTAACAACCTCTTCGAGAAACTATGTATCCCAAGATTTTACCCAATGTTACACCGAAGACACATTTCTTAGGATTTAGCCAGACTTTGTATTCTTCTAGTCTCTTGAAAATTGTGTCTAACACCTTCAGATGATCCTTTCTTGTTACTGATTTGGCCAAAAGTTCGTCCACGTAGTCTTCCATTATTTTATGCATCATGTCATGAAAGATTGTGGTCATATCCCTCTGATATGTGGCGCCTGCATTTTTGAGGCCAAATGGCATGACATTCCAATAGTATGTACCCCAAGGGAAAGTAAATGTTGTTTTTTGTTGGTCTTCTAGGGAAATGCAAATTTGATTATAGCTGAAGAAACCATCCATGAGGGACAACATCTCATATCCTATTGTGAGGTCAACTATGATATCAATATTCGATAAAGGAAAGTCATATTTTGGGTATGCCTTATTTAGGTCTCTAAAATCTGTACAGACGCGGATCATCCCATTTGGCTTTGTTATTGGCACTAGGTTAGATATCCATTCAACATAATCAATAGATCGTATGAATCCAGGGTCTAGAAGTTTCTTCAACTCAGCCTTGACCAATAGAGCAACTTGAGGATGCATTTTGTGTAACTTTTGTTTAAGTGGTTTGGTATTAGGCAATAGTGGCAGATGGTGCATAACCAGTTATGGGTCCAATCCCGACATGTCAGCATAGGACCATGTGAAGTTGACTTTACGTTCTGCAAATAATTTGTGAAATTCCAGTCTCTCTCCCTCAGTCAAGGATGCAACAAAGATGACCATTTTGGGATCTTCTATAGTCGCTATGTTGTCTTATATGGTGTCTTCTATAAGCATAGCTAACTTCTCTTGTTGTACAGGAAGAAAGTCCAGTCCTCCATCTTTAGGCGACTCATAGAGGTTTTCACCCGTAGATATGTCCTTTGTTTTTACTTTTTTGTCGTTAGAAGGTGCCTTTCGGTTTTCACCTAAAGACGTTTCATTTTTTTTGTTTATTTTTATTTTTAATTTTGTGACTGGAGGACAGAGTAGTCTCGCCAAAGTAGGCTACACAATCTAAGTCAATAGCGAATCCTGACTTGTGATCACCACTGGGTATGCCCTCACGTAATCCCATAAACTCTGCAATTGCCTCATCATTTTGAAAAGTGTCCAGGACTGGCAGGCCTTGTTAGTCCCAATCGACTAGTTGAAGATAAACTAGGGAAATTCCATCATTAGTGTTGGTGAATTGAGGGGAGGATGCAAAAAGCATGCAATGGATTCAGTGATATTGTAGATGAAATTATCATCATCCAATTCTACATCAGACTCTATCCAATATTCCCCTTCACTTGTTTCATATTCGTTGTCAAAGTAAGGGGTGAATGACTCAGAGTCGTGATTGTCAATGTCATTTGGTAAGTCAGATGAGTTGGACTAATGGGATTCAAATGGTGGGGTTTGTAGGTCATGGGGAATAGTAATGGGACTTTGACTATTTGGTGTTGATCAATTTTAAATGTTTTCCAAAATATTTGTTCAGAGGTCAATTCCCCCGTTTCGACAAACAAATCATTGAGGAAATAGTCACTTAAGGATCGTTCGAAGACAAATTCCCACTCTTGGGAGTCAGTTTCGGCGAAGGCTTCCTTAGTGGTCTTGAAAATTTCCGAAGCTTACACTCACTCACTCACTCGAGAGTCCATTGGTACGTCAATCGTCATTGTCGGGCAATCCAAACCCTAATCCAAGATACTTTGGTATTTTGAAAGGTTCTATGGGCTCTCTTCATCCAGTTTTATTTTTGCCTAGGCCACTAGTGCCATCGTAGCCCTTAGCCTTCATTATGTCATATCCCTTGCCATATTTCTTGACTGGTAATGGGGGTAGTTTGGTCATATCTTTATAGAGCCATCCTGTAATATCAGCAAGGTCCTCGTTACTCATGTCTCCCCATTTGATGAAAGCTATTTTTGGTGGAACTTTGAAAATTTCTTTGGGTTCCATTCTAAAACATGGCCAATCATAGACCTTCAGAGACTTGGGTATTGTTGTGATGCTATATGTCATATGTAGTTTGAATTCTCCACAGCCAAGGTCCTGGATCTTGACAGTGGTTTCAACCTTAGGGTTTGCGGAAGATGGTGGTGTGGCGGAAGACGTGGACGGAGTGGATGTGGAAGATGATGCGAGTGTGGATGGGTCAATGTATTTGGAAGATGAGGGGCCAAAAGCCTCTCGATTTATAGGTACTCATTTTTCAGAAATACCCCTTAGGTTGGTACAATATTGAAAAGGGTCGGGGTCGCCATATATAGTGATTTATGTGCCGTCAAATGGGAATTTTAAGCATTGGTGATATGTGGATGGAACAGATTTTAAGGCATGAATCCATGGGCGGCCGAGCAAGATGTTGTAAGGTAATTCTAGATCTAGGACCTAGCAGGTTGTATCCACAATGACTGGTCCCACTTTGATAGGAAGAGAAATAATACATCGTGAAGAGTGTTCTTCGTAATCATATGCTTTGATCACTATACTCTTTGTAGGGTCTACGCATGCATCAGAAAATCCTAGAGCTTTAACCAGTTTCAAGGAGCATATGTTCAATCTCGCTCTGCCATCTACTAAAACTCTTATGACCTTGTGCTTATGGACGAAAGTTTCAATGTGCAATGCATCGTTATGGTTGGTCTTAGGTGACGAGTAGTCTTGATTAGAAAAGGTGATGTGGAGAGGCATAGTGAGGTATCCCACCATGGTCTCAAACTGATTGACATCAATATCCTTGGGGACTAACGACTCTTGCAGGGTTTTATCTAGTATAGCCTTATGCATGGGAGAGATGTGAAGCAGCTCGAGTATAGAAATTTGCGTGGGAGTTTAGCCAAGTTGGTCGATAAGGTTGAACTAACTCTTTGGTTGCCACTGCTTTGTGGTCGAGATGGGTTTTGACTGTTTAGGAGATGGGCCAGGTATGGTGATTTTGGGTTGCCTAACGGGAGGCGAACCAGCTATGGTGACCTTGCCACTTCAAGTAGTAGCATTGCATTGTGGTGCTCTCTTGACCGTAATGGTATTGATGTATTCGTCATCAATTCAGACATTATTTATAATAGGTCCACCAGAATAGTCATACTTGGCGCGGGCAAAGTTAGCTTGATTATTGTTTATCTATGGACCTAACATGGAATAATTATTGGAACCATGGTCCTACAGTGGGTTCTTATGAATGATATGATCGGAATTAGATGATTTAAATTGTTGTCCACCTACCTCAATGATACGACTTTCGATAATATCTTGTACTAGGTTTTTCAGTTATTGACAGGTAGAAGTTTTATGTCCTTTTGCCTAATGATAATCGCAAAATGCATTATCGTCCCACCATGTTGGTTTGAATTGTCTTGGGTCATATGGTTTTGGTTCTTGGAGTGTGATGACACCATTATGGAGGCATTTCTTGAGAACTTCTTCAATGGGCTCACCCAAGGGAGTGTATGTGCGACCCCTGGGGAATTGTCTCATTTGACGGTATTGTCCTTGATTGTTTTGGCCACTTTGGTTGTTTGAAGGGAAATTGGTAGGGGGTGTTGATATCATTATTGATTTTTTTTGCGGTTGAACCCCCTTTAGGGCTAGTACAGGACCCATAGTGTTGGCAACCTTGGCGTCAACAACAACGTCATTTGTAACATGTTTATTTTTGCCCTAGTATTTTTTTTTGTCGATGGGAGGATTGGCATTTGTGTTTTTAGGACCGTATCTTAGTTCTCCCTTTGCGATAAGGGCTTTCTCAATCTGGACACCTTTTTCGACTAGGTCCGTGAAGGTTATGCAACAATGCACTTGCAATGCATATTTTAGGGGGCCCAAAAGTGTTTGAACAAACATGTCCACCTTTTCCTTTTCAGGTATGTCAATGTGACACCGACTAGCTAGACTTCTCCATTTTTGAAAGAATGGGATGAATGTCTTACCAACATCCTCTTGTGTGAGATTGCAAAAGCTAGTAATAGAGGTTTCCATGTCAATGTTGTACGCATAATTTTTTATGAATTTTTGTTTAAGTTACTCCCATGTTTGGATATCCTTTTGAGTGGAGAACCATTCAAGGGTAGGACCCGCAAGACTTTTAGAAAAAATTCTCATCAAGTATGTTCATAGGTGACGTCCATACAATTGGTTGCAAATTCACGGACATGTTCGATGGGGTTTGTCTTTCCTCTGTATTTTGTAAAATTAGGTGACACATATCCCAGAGGAAATGGTGGCATGTATAAGTTCATGTCGAAGGGATATATGTTCAGGTCATATGACACTTCTGATTTTTTTCCGGATATCTATATATTTTGTATGGTCTTCTCTAGACCCATCCATTTTACTTGTAAGGCATTTATTACCGGGTCATTTGTGGTCCCATACATTGGATTGATTGGTACACCATTGGTCCCCATTTGTTGTGCATGGATGTTGGTGTATTGTTGAGGGATGAATTGTTGTGGCATGTGTGATGTGTTCGAATTTGTGTGTTGGTGGTATTGAAAGTTTGGATTTGGGGTATGTTGGTGAGTATGAATATGAGATGAGTATGTTGGGATGTGTCCCCCAACCATTTGAGTCGATATTTGGAGAATATGGTGACCATGAACATTGTGATGTGTTAATGATGCCATGTGAGCTGTGTGTTTTGACTACCTTGTCCAAATTGTTGGGTTTGGACAAGGGGAATGGTCGTATTTTGTCCTTGGGATTTTATGGTATTGGACAGTGTTGACGTGTTGACATTTTGTTGTTGTCCTTGAATAAAGATACGTCATTTTCCTCCGCCCAAAGGATTTTGTGAGATACCAATGAGAGGGTATGATGAAGGTGTACTCATGGTACTAGACGTAGTTGTTAACGAAGGATTTGTGTGACTTGATGATGCCCCCGTGGCATTTACCGTAGTGGTAAAGAGAGGATTCAAATAACTTTCCCACATTGTTGAGGAGCCAAAGGTGGTCCCAGCCGATTGTGACAGTGTTGTGGCTATTGTGGGCACTACAATAGATTGTGATCCTCCAATGGATGTAGCGTTTATTGAGTTGGAGGTGTTTGGAAAGTTAGAGGTAGCATGCACGGTCATTGTAGTGTCAAAGAAAGTATTGCTCGTAGTGTTTGGAGGTTGACCACTATTTGACATGTTATGTGTGTTGTTGACATTAGGGTCAGGAGATGTTGATTTCAATGTGTTAATGTCGAATCCATGGGGTAACCTAGCTCCTTGACTTAAGAGTATGGCCAAATATCTATCTCTGTCATATAGGACCATTTGTTCCATGAATTGAGAGGCCTCTGGATCTTGTGCTGCTACCTCTAGGTTTTCCTCAAGTATTTTTCCGTATTCATCCTTACGTAAGAATGGTTCAAAGGGATTGTTTGATGAGGACGGTATTGTCGTGAGAGGTTGATTGTTCATGTTGGCAAATGGATCGTCAAAATTCCAATTTGGGTCATACGTGTGATTGTTGACATTGGAAGTGGAGTCTTGTCCAAAGTTTTCCATTTGTCATTTCTATTTTTGGAGTATGGTTTCCACCATAAAATGAGATTGCTCAAATGAAAATGACAACTAAATGTAATGATGACACTATGCAAGGTCTAGGTTCAAAATGACGACTAGGATGAATAATATTTTTGGATTTTTGGGAATAAAATATGCAATGTCTAAACTTAGAATGCAATTTAAGAAAAGGATACCTAAGCACTTCTAAGCTCAATCTTTGTTTTCGATCTTGATTACTAAAGGACTTGTTGAAAATGACAAGATGACAAGGTCAAAATGACTAGTGAGTTTTCCTAACTAGACTTTTGAGTTGGAAAATCTCACAAAAGGGACAATCTCACAAAAGGGACAATGACTGAAAAAGGGAATGCTGATTAAGTCCAAGATAACCTAATTTTGAAAGCAATGGCATTGCAAATTGTGCTGAGATTTTCCTAATCCAAAGTATGCAAGTATTAAAACCTAGGGTCAAGCTAATGCCTAATGCATGCAACTAAAAAAAATGAAAGATGAAACCTATGGTCAAGAATGCAAACTAATGGTCAAAATTTTTGAGCAATTTCAAAGTTGGTTTCTGACAGAATCCCTTTGGAAACAATGTTTGACAAAAGATTGACAAAGTGTAGACTCAGATTTGACTTTGTATCAGGGTTTTACTTGTGACAGGAAAATGTGTCGTTTGAGGCCTCGAATGCGTCACAGTGTCCCGAATGTGGTTTGGTTTGAGTGAATGCGGCTCTAGGATTGACAAATGCGACTTAGTTTTGCAGATGCAGCTCTGTGAGGTTCAGATGCGTCGTGATGCAGACATATGTGGTGTTTGAGAGATCAAATGTAGTTTAATAGTGCGATTGCATCTCAATATTTTTAGATGCATCTCAAAACATTGAATGCAGTTCAACAGATGTGACATAGTTTGTTAAAATTGAGTTTCTTGAGGTATTGAGGGAAAATTTGATATGTCTAATGGTGAATGCTTTGTCCAGAAATGTAAATGTGGTGAATAATGTTTAAGAAATCCAATAAGCACTTGACAAACATAATGTTTTGAGTGTAAGCAAGCGCACATAAGACAAGTACAATCCTAAAAGGCCATTAGGCCAAGGGTTTGTATACTTGATATAGCCCATCGATATACCCTGGATTGGTGATAAACACCTTTCCTTCTCGAGAGTGGATAGCTTAGAATTTTGGTGGCATTGGCTCCCCTCCACGGCTCATTAACGTCATTCAAGCACACCAAATTCAGATTCTTGGATAGTGACTTCCCAAGAATTGCTATCTCTACTCAAGGGGATCAATAGTGAGTGTCTTTGGGCATGATACTATACCCTACACTATATCAAGCAATGGCCAAAAAAGGTTGGACTCTAAAACAAAAGGTGTTTAGTACAAGCATTCTATTCGTAGGGCATGATCCATGCGGCGAGAGTCCCCTTTCAGATCCATCTCGTCGGAACCATATGCATGATTCTTGGGATTTCCCCAAGAATCCACTTTTATATATCGACTAGAAGTCCCTCGGGTTCAGGGTGCTACCAGTCTGAGTCGTCCTAGGGTGAGTACTTTTTCCCATCAGAACAAGCCCAAGTTCTAGAGTTAGTAACTGTTTCTCTTACACCCAGGATCGTCTGAAAGCGTAAGGGGAGAGGATACTTCGATTACTAAGTCGTGAGGGTAATAACACATAAAAATGGATCTATTTTTTTTATCACCAAGTTTTCACAAGGTGAGCATAATCACCTACCATTTTGCAAACACATTCAGACAAAATTAAGCACACATTCATTTTAATGCACCAATGGAAGTGTTTTCTACACTAGAAATCGCAAACACATTATTTTGAGGAATGAGTCTTCGACTAATGGAGCTGCAAAACCACAAATTAGTAGTTTCATCCACCAATCTTGGACCCACGAAACATAACAGCCACATGCTACAAACTAAGATTAGTAACACCAAAAACATAGTAGGTAGAATGCAGAAAAGAAAACTAGAAGGCGGAAGAAAAACCAAAAAGTAAACAAAAAGAGCAGAAAAATAGAAAAACCCGAATGCCAAAAAGAAGAAAAAATGTTACCAGGAAAATGCGTCATGACAGAGTGAATGCGTCACTCTGTGTTGCAAATGTGGCTCAGGAGTTCAGATGTGGCTTTCCAGACTTTGATTGCAGCACATCAGAGTGATTGCGGTTTTTGAGTCTGTGAATGCGTCGCGACGCATCCGATGTGTCACAATAAAAGATGAATGCATCGCTCCATACCTGTACTTACAAAAATGATAGAGAACAAAAGAGGTCGTACAGAAAAAATAAAAGCAATACAGAGTCAGGTTCACCAATGTATCTAAGGGTTAAATTTAGGTTAGATTAGAGGTTATCAAATCAACAAAGATTATAAACCCAAAGAACTATGAAGTACAAAGGAAATTAAAAGAAAGAACGATTATCCCTGTTCCTTGAATCTTCCATGATTACCTCCATAGCACCTCCTAGCTTGCAGCATATGATTGATGCCCTCAAATTGAGTGTGTGAACATTTCGACTATGACATTGTCCTATGCAAGTTTTGAAGGATTTAAATATAAAACTATGCCTATGCCTATGACAAAATGACTCAAAGAAATCTAAATCTTAATATGCCAGAATAATGTAATCTATGTGCGTAATCTAAAAATGTGAGAAAAATAGCATTTTATAGAAAATGCCATTTTGAATGGACGAACGAGATCGACTTTCGATAGTGACCTAAAATCAGAGGATGAGATTAAATCTGATAATCCCTAATCAGGGTTAGGGAAAAATCCTTAAACGAGTGGTCGAGATGTCATCTAAGAAGATCGAATCAGTGGTGGAGAATAAATGAGATTTAATTAATTTTGAAAATCAAGAAGATAAAAACTGCCTGATTTGTGAGATTCAAAAAATCAAAAAGATAAGGACTGAACTGAAGATCAGATTTGGAAATCAAGAATCTGCCCGATTACTTGATTTTTTGGAGGAATATTACCATTTTGAATTAAATTAATTCAAAATATGGATTTTGTGAAATAATAAATAATCAATTTTCAGATTATTTACCAAAATGGATTGTCAGTTAAGAATGTGATAACATTTTAAATAATTTCATTTATTTAAAATGAGAAATATTAATTTTGACAATTAAATAATTAAATATAATTATTTAATTTAGAAGATATGATTAATAATCAAATAAATTAATAAATTCATTTAATTATGAGTATTAGTGACATATTAAATAGATAAATGAAATTCATTTATTTAATAATCAGGAAGAAATAAATGAAGAAGGGTAATTAAATAAATTAAGAAATTTATTTAATTAAGGGAAGACTTAGACAATTAATGACGTATTTAATAAATAAATAAAATTTATTTATTTAATAATCATGAAGAATAAAATGACATGAATTAATTAAATAATTATGAATTATTTAATCAATAGTCGAATGTGGACCAATGACATAATTAAATGTCATAACTATGCTAGGACGAAAGTGGTAAAAACAGAGCTTGCAGGCCTAGGTCATTTTTAAGTGTCTACAATTTGCATGAATGGTGGAGAGAAATGTTTCAGTTAACAGAGATTGAATTGGACCCACCTTGGGCACCCAAGTTGGCATCTTGGAGTTAACAATTTTGTATGATAAGATATTTTATAAGGTTGAGTTAAGTGGGCCCATTCTTGGGCGCCAACTTTGAGGAGAAGCTTATATGATATCTTTGTAATCAAGGTTGAGTTAGGACTTTAGTTTTGGACACCCAAATTGATGGACTTGGTTTGAAATTATTTTTCACGGAAGAACTCTACTTGCACAAGAATGGCATAGATATTTGTGATGATCTTTATCCTCTTGTAATTGTCAACTCTTTGGAGTTTACAATGTTCACAATTTTCTATTTATTGCAACAAGTTGAAGAGAGTTCAATCATATTTTATTGTAGGTTGTGAAGAATTGTTGAAGGCAAAAGAAGCATCTCAAGCAAGGATTGATAAAAAATTATTGTAATCTTGTTCTAAGGTTAAATAATACAAGCACTATTGATTTCGGTGGTGAAGTTTTTTCTCGAAAGGGTTTCTCCAGGGTATATTTTATGTCACTTCTATCTTCTAGTTTTATTCTTCTACAATCTTCTGTCTATTTCTACAAATGTTGAAAATGAATCTAAACAGATAATTATCCACAAATAAATTGTAACAAAGAACACTTAATTAGATCTACAGTATAATAGTTTTACAAGTTTAAAGCTACACAATTACCTCCATTTTGAACATTTGGTATCAGAGCTAACGGTTGGGATAGAGTTTGGGACGCCTTTCTCTTAAAAGTTTGAAGGTTTTTTGGCTATAGTGGGAGCTTTTACTATTGTGTTTTTTGGCTATAGTAAAAGCTCCCACTATAGCCAAAAAACCTTCAAACTTTTAAGAGAAAGGCGTCCCAAACTCTAAGATTTCAGTTCTCACTTTACTACATAGAGAAAATTTCCTTTTATTATCACTTTGGATAACTACATTTCCTTGAAAATATGAAACCTCAAACTCATATTACTTTAGGTCTATATATTTTTTTTCCATGTGGTGTTAGTTGCCTCTTGTTTTGGGTTTGTGATAACTACATTTTCTTGAAAATATGAAACCTCAAACTCATATTACTTTTAAGAGAAAGGCGTCCCAAACTCTACCCCAACCTTTAGCTCTGATACCACAGTTCAGTGGGAGTTGTTGGCAGTGACGTGGATGCATCATTGGTAAGGTTATCTTCATGTGATTGGGGATATGGTTTTTTCTTGGTTTAGAGTGGTTGCTATTATGTCATGGTTTACTCTTGTTGCATTAGAGTTTGGAATGGTACTTGTTCTCTTGAGACTAGGATGTTTATGTATGTTATGATGCATGTGATCTTGGATTAGAGTGGGAGTTGTTGGCAGTGACGTGGATGCATCATTGGTAAGGTTATCATGTGATTAGGGATATGGTTTTTTCTTGCTTTAGAGTGGTTGCTATTATGTCATGGTTTACTCTTGCTATTATCTTCATGATAGAATATATATTCAAAAGAGTGTTATGCATGTTGTCTTTAGCAACACAATCTTATCATATGCTACTTATAATTTTCATGTGTTTTCTTCAATTCATTATCTAAGATTTGAGTTCTCACTTTACTACATAGAGAAAAATTCCTTTTATTATCACTTTGGATAACTGCACTTCCTTGAAAATATGAAACCTAAAACTCACATTACTTTAGGTCTATATTTATTTTTTCTATGTGGTGTTAGTTGCCTCTTGTTTTGGGTTTGTGATGCTACTACAATGTATTGAATACTTAACACTAACTAGTAATGTTCTAAAATAGATAAATGAATGCAATAAGATTAGTAGAAACATTCTAAAGATCAAAGTGTGAGATAATGAAAAATAATATTATGATAATATATAATAGATGAAAGATTGGATATTGTTTATTGAACATAATATTCTTCAAGGTAATTATTGAGATTTCTTATTTTCTTAAATGGACCTTGAAAGTGGAGGATATTTTTTAAAATATAAATAAACATTTATTATATCACTTAGACATTTATTAATGTTGCACCTATATAATTAATGCTTGTCAATTCTAAATTCTCACTGTTTGGTGACTTTTGAGATATTCATTTATGAATATTAAATTTCGTTCCTTTTTCGGAAGTGGGTCTCATATATTGGCTTACATTATATAAGTGTTGTTTGACAACTTCTTATAAGCATTTATGTATTTCTTGACCATACAAAAAAGACATCTAGTTTGAAAAACTTTTTTATTTGATTTTTTGAAATTTTGCAACCCAGGTTAGTTTCCAACTATTGGTAAATTATGATGAGTTTTGATAATTGAAGAGATAATATTAATCCTACTACATAATTTCTTAATTTCTATATAAATAATAAGAAATGTTCTTGTGGTTATTAAGGTTTGGAGGTGTTATTTTTCTTAATAAAAAAGGATGGATGTTTTTGGAAAACATGTCCTCGTTATTAACAAAGACACACTTGTCTTATTGTGAAATATTGTATGGTGAGAAATTTAAATTATCTTCATTTTTTTAATTCTAGAATGAGTTCCTCTCACAAGTATTGCTCACCCATCGTTAAAAGAGTTTATCATCATTGTGTCTCAATAGAAACTCTCTTCAATAGAATGATATGCATGAAATCCTTGGCACCACAACTTTATTATCTATTTCTTTTCATTATCATATCTCAAAATCTTAGAATTTACTTTTGATCTTTGTTTATAGATATTTTTTCTTGTGGTGTTGGTTGCTTCTTGTTTTGAATTCTATTATTGCAATACATGCATGCTTAGTAATGTCCACTAATGTTTTAAAATATATAAATGATATTAAAAACTAGCAATTGCACCTTAGGGTGCAATGGGTGCATTGAAGAGGTGTGGAATGTCAATAAGGAAAAGTTTTGTTTTTTTCCACACATTCATGTAGTACATGAGGTCAGTTGGTAGGTTATTTATGAAATGATGTTTGTGCAACAAAGGTCTAAATGTACCAGTGAGTTTCAAATCATCTATGTATCCACTTACTAAGATTTAGACATGATTAAAAAAAAAAACCTTTAAATTAGGATGATAATCAATTTCCATTACCAATAGACTCATGTTATGTAATAGGGAGAGAGGCAAGGAGGCAAAGAGATATAGACAAGAGAGGGAGAGAGGGAGAGAGAACTATTCCATTTATAATGAAAATAATTAACTTTTAGATAGTTATGGTCTTAAATATTTATGAAAATTATAAAGTCATTTTACAATAAAGTGAGTTATATTTTAAAATTGACCTTTGTCTTTTGATAAAAAGAATTTATGAAAAGAACTAATAAATTATTATTAAAATAATTTATTATAAAATTTGAGCCTCATTATTGGTAGCTTTATTTTCATCCATTAAATTTTTGAGTTTAATTGGCGAAACAGGTTCATTTAGTAGGAAATGATCGAGGTTATGAATGCAGTTTTTTGTGAGTATCGAATATTTCCTTCCGTCTATCAATAGAATCTGGATTCTGCACAGTAGGTGGTGGATTGTTATCAGATATTACAGTTGGACAATGCTTATAGTGTATGCAAAATGTGGAAGCATAGACAAGATGTGAAGTGTTTGACTGGATGCGTCAAAGAAATGTGATCTCATGGAATGCTATGTTTGCAGGTTGTGCATAAAATTTGTTTGTTGAAAAAGAGTTAGAAAATCTCAAGCAAATGCGATTGGCAGGTGTAAAGCCATACTCGTGCAACCTTTGCCAGCATCCTCCTAGAATATCCCAAAATGGGAGCTTTGGAACAGGGTGTAGACATCCATCACAAGATAAACAATAGAGGAATTTTGTCACATGTTGTAGCTGCAACTGTTTTGGTAGACATGTAGGCAAAATGTGTAAGCATTGACAAGACATGTAAACTGTTTGACAGAATTCCATGATTGCAATCTATATACAAAATTGTGGAAGCATAGAAGGCCTCAAAGAGCAGTGTTCTCACGGAATGCCTTGATTGTCGGATATTCACAAAGTGGATTTGTTGAAATGGCTTTAGAAACTGTCAATTGGATACAATTGGCAGGTGCAAAGCTAGACTAGAATGGTTGACAAGACTAAGGAAGATCTGGTATGAAGGGACATGAACCAATGAATTTTGAGAGAGATTGAGTGAAGACAGGGAAGTTTGGAATAAAATCAAAATAAAATACGCCATACTAACCCTGATCTTAATTATGAATGAAAAGGTCTGCTGAAAAGCATCGTCGACCAGATCTTTTAACACTATGTTTGCTTCAGTCCATTCTTGTAACAGAGTATGTGCATAATGAGGATAAATTGTAGCTTTAACTACTAACTTTTGTTTTGTTGAGCTCTAGCACTACACCAACAAAGAGCAATCCACACTTCCAACTATAGTGTCTTTAGGGTGAAGGGGCCACAAGAGAAGCAGGAAACAGATTCAAGTTGATACAAGAAAATTAAGGCGCAAAAATAAAATGAAAAATATATGTACTCAAGTACTAAGTATCAACTGAAATGCAAGATAAAATTTAATGTCAAGTCGCTCTGCAATTGGGACACGCCAGGGCACAACAAGATTCAATATTGAACTAAAAACTTTCATGAAAGGATTTGCCAAATACAAGTTCTTATAGCAGGGGAGACCTAATATTTCCCGTGTTTCACCTATATTTAGCAACTTACTATCCATAAAGGTTTGTACTACCTGAATCCTTGCTAAAATTTGTGATCGTCTTGCATCCCCTGAGCAGCGCTGCACGCCATTGATGGTCAAATGGAGAAAGCTACATATCTCTGTTTCTAAGAAATCTGAATATGGAAAAAAATATTTAGAAACTGTCGGTTAAAAGTGCCAGAAAGTATTCCATCATTGTTAAAAGTGCAGTACTCATAGTTTGCGAAAAGAAAAATTGTTCTCAGCTTTGTTCAAATGGATTGTGTAAGTTGTTTGAAAATTGTTTTAAATATTAGCTACATTGCCAAAAAAAGGGCGTGTGCAATAAATTGTGGACTACACTGTAAAACAGTTAAACTATATTGTAATAGGAGTTAACTAGTATAGCTAAACAGAAGCCATTCTGTTCCTTCCGTATGAAATTTAATGTTTCATTTTAAAGTACAGGAAATATAAGAAAATTGTGGTTACATGGCAGTAGGTTTATGGGTGTGAGCTGCACTAGTTATACATGTGGTTGTAGCAAGGAACACTTCTCATTCCTAACACTAAACCAACAACAAAGATTAGGCAAATGCAGAGAAATAGTCAAAAAAATAAGGGTAGATAATGGGCATAATCAGTAAAATAGAAATAAAATAAAAAAATCATATTGGCATCAAATAATAACAAACAGTATATTGGCAGCAGCCATTGCTAGTTGGCAATAACAACAACTAATAACAGATAAACATTGATAACAGTTGTTTGATATTTGACAATGGTAAATAATAATAATAATAATAATAAATAAAATAAAACAAATAATATTAATAAACAAATTCTGCAATAGTTCCATTTCCATCCATTCCTTACGTCCATACACAAAGAAAATTATAACATTATACAATAAAAACACAGCTTCTAAAAAGCATCGCCCCAGTTGCAGATGAAAATGGAGGAATAGTGGGGGCACTATGCTAGCTGCTACTCACATCCTCTTTTCCTTCCTTGAGCGCCGCCATAATCCATCTTGATGTAGTAAAAAAGGCTAGGGTTTTCAGATAGCATTTGGCAAATGAAAATAAGGGGCACCCAGTTAGATATTAGGGCATTGCAAAATAATATAAGTAAAGAATAAGCTTATCCCTGGATAAAATAAATTACCTCGCCATGGATAATTGTCAGCTGAAAAATACAGTGGTAATACTTAATTCTTGGTCCAAACACTTGTGCCTAACTATGGCAGCCACCGTTTTATCCAATAAAACTCTTCTGGAGATTTATGTAGAATGCATTTTGAAATACAAACTGCAAATGTATCCTAAAACCCAAATTTTGAAATTTGGGAAAATTTGAAATGTCAGAATGTATACACAATACACAAAACAGATTCGATGAAAAGGCTGTAGAAACTCTTGAGCAAATGCGAATGGTAGATGTAAAGCCAAATTTGTATCCTTTGCCAGCATCCTTCACACCTGTGTCAAAACAAGAGTCGTGTGTCAGAGTATGGACATCCATCAAAGCATAGTTCGGCCGCAGCAGTAGCTTCAAGAAAAGGAATGCCTCCAACATTTGAAGTAGATATGCTAGTTCCTTTGATTTCAATGCCGGCGAGTTTTGCAGATAATATCTCATACAAAAGAATGTGCTGGCAAAAGAGATTACGTAGGTGGGAAGGAGTAGATGAGAATGCAGGCGAGGAGCAGTTATTAGCATTGAAGTTTGATGTAAGGAGAAGCCCGTAATAAATATACTTGCCTTCCAATTCAAATCCTGATCTGATAACTGTCACATGTCTTCTCTGTCGTACATTGAGCTAGGTTCCTAAGCTTTGAAAGCTATCACAGTTAATGCTATTATATGTTTTAAAATATATAAATGATATTAAAAATAATAAAATTTATTCATTGAATTTGATCATTTTAATAAATTTTAATTAGTGTAGAGACATAAATTTCTAACATTTTACTTGTACAAATATTTAAATTTGATGTTCATATAATCATATTTAAAAATTAATATTATAAAATAAAATCAAAATATTAATAAAACTAAAAAAATTATAAATCTTAAAATTTTATATAAAATTATTTAAATTTGATGTTCATATAATCATATTTAAAAATTAATATTATAAAATAAAATCAAAATATTAATTAATAAAACTAAAAAAAATTATAAATCTTAAAATTTTATATAAAATTATAAGTAAACATATAGGTAACTAATTTACAATATATGTTTTTCTAAATTATCATTTATAATATAGTATTTACACATATAACATAGTACTATAACCTCGGACCATCGGCAAATATGAGCCGCCAGATTAGCATCTTAAATTTTGAAGGCCGTAATGCCGTGTCCGTTAATAATAAGGTAGAGAAAAAGGAACGTAAGGAAGAAACAAGAGTAATGACATCTGTAGTGGCCCCCAGAGTAGACGGAGCCATGAAAAAGACAACGAAAGAGAGAAATTAAGAGGAAGTCTTAAATGCAGACATTTGGGGCGTTTTGGCTGTTGTAATTGTTGCCGCCCACAACATATTATTCTTTCCTGTTCTGCAGTTTACTACGTATTGTTAGACAGGATAGTTACGGAGCATGCCGCTAATTGCAAGGAGCCGGTGCTGCGCTTCGTCTGCATGGATGTTGTGGCTCATTATTTTATGGGTGCTCTTCGTATTTGCTTTTCCCCTCTCTCTCTTCAAATTCGTATTTCACTTCCATTCACCTTATTTTTACATCGCATACATATCGATATTTTTACTGGTGACATACGCGGCCTTCAGCGAAAAGATAGAGGCGGAGCCCCCTCGAGCGGAGCGGTTGCCTCCAACGTCAGCCGCGAGGCAGACGGTGGAGGTAGACATGCCGTTGTTCAATTACGACGAGGTGGAAGACGGGAGTGGAGAGCAGTGCGTTATTTGCCTCTGTAATTACGACGAAGCTGAAGGGCCGGTGTTGTCACTGCCAGTGTGTGGACATAATTTCCATGTAGAGTGCGTAAAGAGGTGGTTGCAGAGCCACGGTACATGTCCCATCTGCAGTGCCTCTCCATTTCCGACACACGCTGCTGCATTTCCTCCACCCGCGCGCACAGACGTTGTGCGTGTGTCCGTTGCCATTGACGCGGCTAGCACAAGGGAATACGGTAATTTAACCCCATGATAAAATAAACCTGTTTTTTATGTGCCGAATTTATTGGTAGATACAGAGCTCTGACATTTCCTCCGTACTCGCAATTTAGTGTAATATATTTGCCAATGGTACGTATTACTCGGTTTTCTGTATCTGTGTTATAAATGATTGAATGCATGATGAGATATTTCGCCTTCGCTCATTGATTGTGGTTAAAAGAAAACAAAGACAGTGACCAAAATCGGTCTAACCATATCGAGTAGGTAGTGGCATCGTCATTGCCCGTGCTTGAATTTGACGTTTATTAATTGAAAAGTGAGTTTCTCACTTTCATTCATCCACTTGACCATGGATAAGTTTAAGAAATCCCCGTCAAAAAAATATAAAATCTTGATGAATCATTTTTTTTTTAAATAAAAAAATAATTTCTATTGGCTTTTCTCGTTTTTTCAAAAAACTAAATAAATTTTATTGACGATTTTTTTACATCACTAAAATTTTGTAGAAAATTTTGACGAATCTTGAAAAATAATAGAAAAATGCATTAATTATGATGGCAAATCTATCCAATTTAAAAATAATTATCATGGAAAAGTAGGGGCTCAAGAGTGGAAATTTACGATGGGTTGAAGGGTTAGACTATAATATTTAGTTTCGATCATTGTTTTAAAATATAATATAATGGTCCTCATTGTATTCTACAAGGTAAAATGTACCCATGATCTGTAATTCTCATTGTGCTCAAAATTGCTTTGAGATCATTGATCTAATGACCCTCGTTGTACTCTATAAGGTAAAATTTACTCACAATCTATAATGCTCATGAGACCTAAAATTGTGGGCCCCATAAGCATTACAAATCATGGTTACATTTTACCTTGTGGAATACAACAAGGGTCATTAGATTATATTATAAATAAATGGTGGAAACTAAAGATTAGAAATATGGTCCTAAAACAACTAATAATCATGATATACTATTGGCGAATTAATATAGATTTCTACTATAATTTATAAAATTTAGGCGAATTTGATCTAATCATGTATCAAATTTTTGAGTTAATTTTTTTAATAAAATAAATTATTTAGCGATTTAAATAAGATTATAATAAAATATTGTAAAAATGTGGCGATTCAAGTCATGTTGTAGTTCAAACTATTAGCCAATTTTGGATTCCCAAATTTCAACTATTAACCAATTGACGAATATTAGCCACTAAAAAAATCACTAATTTTGACTAGTTTTTTTGGAACAAGTAATGTTTTGTACAATCCACTATTTTGACAATTCCCCTTAGCAACTTAAAAAATTCTATACTTTTGCACATGCCTTCTAACATCTTATACATTTCTAGCCAATGTCATGTCTTATCAATTTCAAGATTACCTACTATTTGACCATAATGATTTTCTTTGATGAAATTCTCTCTTTAAACTCTCGTAAATATATAGTTGATTTCTTTTGAAAAAAAAAAAAAACTATCTTCACTTTTTGTTATTTAATATGTTTTTCCTGCCTTAACATAATTAGTATCGATTTCATACAAGTTCTTCGAATTCATCAAAACCAACAACCTGAATCACCATCAATAAATTATTCCTTATATTTAACATATCAACTACTCTATTGGATTTGCAACTTCTATGCTTCAACATGAAAGAACATTTTATAAAATTCAACCTATTTAACATACATTTGATTCACTTTACTTTGACAAGCTAAATATTGCACTTATTGATGATTAGTGTACAGAACTAATTCCTTTAATTATAGATAATGTCTCCACTTCTTTAGTGTATACATAATTATATATAATTATTGAGCATAAATTAAATATTTCATCTTGGAATCATTTTATTTTTTAGTAAGATAAATAATAGATCTTCCTTCTTCGCTCAAAATAGCTTCAATTATAGCCATGTTTGCATCACAATCAACTTAAAATAATGTATCAAAGTATGGAAAAAATAATACAAGTTGTTCTATCATAGATCATTTTATTTTATTAATGGTAATAATCTACTTAAAGTATTTTATATCTTCTTTTATTGTTCTATTAATTGGAGTGCACATTCCATCCAAATATAACAAATGCTATAATTAAAAAATATGTCAATATACTTTCCATTTGAGAAGTGATTACATTATATAGTTTTTTTTTCAAACAAATTACTATCATCTCATGTACATGTGAAATATTTTTTTATTCTAACAATTAGTGGGATGATTTACACTTGTGTATCTTTATTAATTATACCTAAGGATGAATACAAAGAATGTGCACCAAACTAATTCTAGCTACCATAAAGTAGAATTGAGCACACGATAAAGATGGTGTTAGTAGGAAAGAGAGCCAATTTGAGGACTTCATGAATTAGGTTAAAAATACATAAGGGTAGCATAATCTATTCTATTAGGTTGAGACTCTAAAGGGGCATTCTAATAGAATATTATGATGAAAATATAGGACACTAGAAGCTAAGTTTAGGAGATAAGTCATCTAACACAAAATCAATTGTAGAGAAAGGTAGAAGGTGTTCAAAATGAAAAGCAATTTGGTACAATTAGAATCTTTATAAGAACTACAAATATGCATCTATGCCTAGGGACATATTCATATATCATACAATGATATAGTACCAACATTAATGTACCACATACTTTAGTAGTTGTAATACCATTGGAATATAAGCAATAGCAGTGAGATAAGAGAGCATATGTTTTATAATATAGAAAGATAGGAGTGAATGAGTATATTTGATATGTATATCAAGAATATATATGAATGTAAACATCTATTAGACTGATAATATATATGATTATATCTTATATAATGGTATATGAATATGGTGTCTTGGTTTTTTATGGCATCTATTCAAAATTCAATTATTTCAAAATGATGTATGAAGTCTTCTTCATGTGTTCATCATGTAAAATCATGTTCCCAATTTAATTGTAAATCTTGTTCTCTCCTCAATGTCAGTTTGAATCACATTATTTTTAAAGTGATTTAAGTTTGTTTGCACCACAATTTTTTTCTCCCCATGATCAATAAATAAGTTCATTGGTTCAAGTCTGAAATCAGCTGCAGTGGCAAAAATTGGCATTCACAAAAACCAATTGAATTTGAAAATTGGTGTAAGCTGGTCAAAATTAATTGAATGAGAATATTTCTAGGGGTATTTTGACCAATGTGGCTAGTTTCTGAGTCATGTAGCATCATAGGTTGTGAAATATTAATGCTTCTACTTTTCATGTGTGAGATTACAAAAAAAATTAAATTTGCATTTTCAAAAGAGTTGGGAAAATTTCTCTTACTGGGTTTCATTGTATTGTTGTTTTGAATAATCTAGAAAATATTTAGTCAAAAATTTGAAGTCAATCAAAATTTATCATAAATTCTTTGTTGACGAGATCATCAGGATAACTAGTCTCTGATCGATGTATTAGTGGTTTTCCACATCTTTGTTGATTAAATATTTCTAGATCTCATAATAGTGTCACTTGATGCTTGATCATAGAGGATTTTTTTCAAATACAATTGTGCAATTTAAAGTCTCAATGTTCAGGTTTAAATGATTACTTATTTTAATGAAATAAGTAATTAAAAGATAATAAAGTGGGAAATAAAGAAATAAAATACAATTAATTTGTGAAATTTCACAACTTGAATTAAAAAGAAAAATTGGGGTAGTAAATTTTCACAACCCACCACAAGACAAAAAAAAATGGGATGTGAAATTTTACAACCCATATTCACTCAAAAATAAAAATTCACAACCCAAATCATCAACTTAGAAAATGGAATTGTACATTTTTACAACCCATTTTTAGTTAAATTTTTCCACTCAAAAAGATAAAAGCTTTAAAAGCAAGTAAAGATGCATGAATAAAAAAGCACACATGATATCCATTTCTTCTACTATTGGCGCCATATAGAGAAGAACTGGAGTCTCGAAGCAATTAAAATTAGTTTTTGACTGACAACTTCAAGTATAAATTCACACGCATCAATTTTAAGGCAGGGTTAGCTGAAGTTTAGAATCAATTCAAGGAAAACAATGCAAATGTCAAAGAGCCCATGCGCAGCCTGTATGGCATGAAAACAGATAGAGCAAAGAATGTTGAGTGTGTAAAACCATTGAGGGAGTGTTTAAACCAAATCAAAGCAGGAGTAGATGAATCTGAGGCTGCACCATGCATGCATTTCTGAAGATGTTGTAGGCAATCAAAACCCACGATCATCACTTGCAAGCCCATCTACCACGTTGCGCCATGAGGAGAGCTATGAAATGGTGTCTTATCATTGGCAAGAGAATTAAGGATTAAAGTTTACAAGGGAATTAAAGATGAAAGTTTGTAGAATGGATTGCGCCTCCTCCTGCACAATTCACAGTTTTTCTACCATGCATCAAACATAAATAATAGGTCATAATGACTATAATATTCACACCTCTTCTCCTGCTATTCACTGTGAAGCAGCTATTAGAAAGTAATATTTTTGTATGAAGCACCAATATTGGAATAGAATGCAGGGTTAGGTTTTTCAAGCAAGCAAATCAATTGAAAATGATGAGAGTTGTACCCCATAATGGAGCAGATATATATCTCATGAGTTCTTTGCGGACTTTATGAAATAATTCCTCAGTCTTCTTAATAATGCCATGCAAAGTGGAGAAGTTTGGCCGGCTATAAAGCTTTAGAAACTTTCAAGAAAATGGTGTCGACCTCCATCAAATTGTAAAGGACATCAAATGGAAATACACTCCATCAGTCCTGCCATATCTTCTAAGTCTGCAGTATTGGATGTATAACAGGCATGTCATCGCATGAAATAAAATGATTGCGGGATACGTGAAAAATGGATTTGATGAAAAGGCATTGAAATTTTTAAGTAAATTGGCAGACATTAAATTCAACATCCCATTTTCTCGTCATCCTCCTTGCTCATGCATAATTTGGAATTTTTGGCTCAAAGTATAGGCATGCATCACAACACAATGAAAGAAGCTTTTGATGATGAAGAGAATCAGAAAAACACAAACACAGCGATTTGTCCAATTGTGCTGCTGCACACACACTTGTATTGATTTGTATTATATTTCAAAATGCTTTTCATCGATCCTCTTTTATAGAGGAGTTAGAAGTTTCCAGGAGTTTCAGAAATTATGGATTGTAGGTTGTAGTTGGCACTATGTTTTCCCTGACTGTCACTTGATGAAACTTCTAGATTTGATCTGTACACATGAAAATAGGGGAAAAGGTTGTGCTATATAGGAGCTTTTCTAATTCAAACTCCATGTTGGTATTTATACCTCCACATAAATTGATTGATGATGATCAAGAGGGCATTCCCTATCTAGGCAAAGGCCAAAATAATATTAATTGATTGAAATGATGAATGATAAATGACAATGTTACCTTGATGTGAAACCCTCGATGAAGTGACGTCACATAAGTTGCCATAAAATTTGATTTATGGATGCCTTGATTTCTTGATAGATCTACAAAGGGTTAGCTATACAAACATAATGGATTGTTGCAACTAGCATGTAGAGGATAACTCAATACATCTTCATGATTTGGCATGATTGATTATAATATCACCTTGCACATAAATTGTGTCATTTTTCTTGATGTCTTGCACACTTGAAATTATTGATGAAAGTGTCATAATAATGCTACTCATTCTACCCTTGGGTGCCCTTGATAGATTTTAGGATCCTCAATTTGCTCAATATATTTTCTACTTGTTTCAAATGGTGAAAATGATTTGTATTTATATGCAATTCTTCTAATTTCTTGAAAATCAAATGTCAGTAGCTGACAATTCAAATTGGAAATTCAAATAATAAAATACCAACACTGACATATTTGAAATTGAGGGAAAAAGTGTTGGTCTAGGGCATAATGCACCCTGGACTAGATTCCTACTCTTTTGTGATAAAAAATGTTAGGAAAAAATATTAAATGCATAATTTGATTTCCCATGTTTGATTTTTTGAAGATATTTATAAAATAGGTAATTAAATGCATAATTAGGTCCAAAAACATAAGAGAGAGCTAAACCTAGTGTGAAATTGTCAAGGGTGACAATTCCTAATGCTACATTTAGCCACCACTTTAGTGAGAGTATGAACTTATGCTCAGACTCACACTAGAAAGAGAGAATATGTCAAGACGGATTAAATTATCCAAATATTGAATCTAGATAGGATGACATTGAATCTAGGGAATGTGCTAGTCACTAGGATTCTAGATCTTATGGTAAAACAACATGAGGACAAAGGAACACACATGTATAAGATGTGATGCAAAATGACAAACACGAAGCATACACAATGAAGAAAAAAAATAAAACATAATGCAAACTTGACATGAATTAAAAAAGTACAAAGTAGACATGATGCAAACACATAACAATAACAAGACATATAACAATTATAAATAAAAAACAAAAGGTTAGTACTAAAAGGATTCAAGTTAGTAAGGTAAAGAGACCTTAGTCTTAAATTTGTCTCAAATACCAAACGTCATCCATCAAATGTGTTGTTTAAACAAAATGGTGCTCTCATTCATGTAAGATCACTCATGAAATGCATGGCTCTGCTGGAAAGCAAGGTGTGTTATGCTAGGTGACCATAGAAAAATGCTTAAGTACATGAATCAACAAGCTCCATTTTACCAAACCTATGGACTATATTTCCAATCACACTTCAGGGAGCATATAGAGTTTAATGTCATGGGGGGGGAATCAATGCTCAAGGTCATAAGGGAAAAATTGATAACCATGCCTTAGGGGGTGTTATAAACTACACCACAACCAAAGGGGTATGTCAATAAGTTGGATCTCACAATACATCTTGAAATGGATAGGGTATTATCCCCCCCTTAAAATGTCAACGTACTTGCTATGTTGGTATTTTAAGAAAATAAGAGATGGAGGGGGGATCCTTGAAAAGAATACACCTCCCAAAACTAGTTATCCTTGCCGCCCAAGTCTAAGGACAAGGACAACCATGTTAGAGACTATTGTGTTGCTACCATGGAAATATAGTTGCACTTAAGATTGTACCACCATGACAATGAGCAAAAACAAAGCTAAAAATGCTACACAGTGAGGAGAAAAACAATAGAAGAGGTCATTATTATTTAGAGAGATTAGGTGCATCAACACATGAAAGAGCACCACAATCAATAAGTTGTATTTTATTAGTCAACGCTTGACATTTATTGGTAGAATGGCCTGTTGAAATGAACAAGACAACTGAGGGGGGGGTGAATCAGTTGTAGCAAATTAAACATTCAAAACCCTCAACAAAAATTAGATCCACATGCATTCATCAAACCCTTATTCTGTTAGTATGATTAAACGTGAAATACACATAACAAAAATTGTAATCACAACACCATACATAAGAGAACACCAAATTTACATGGAAAACTTAATGAGGGAAAAATCACAGTGAGGATTAACTCACAATATACGTAATAGAAAAATCGGTACAAAGGGGCTCACTACCAGAATAGGACACACTATCCAAAAGGGCTCATAGCTAAGGCTCACTGTCATATAAATAAATACAAGAAGATAGAAGAAGAATGTTACACAGAGAACACTTCTCAATACAACAAGGAATCCAACACAATTGCTTGCACACTTTTGCAATCTTGCATGAATGATTTCGGACGCCTTCAACTCACTGCCTTTAGGAACCCTAACATTGAAACTCGCACTGCTCTGCTCAAATTCTCATCCCATACATCACTCGCATCAATCTTACATCTATCTTGCTTCTTACTTCTTTCATGCCTCTACTCACAACAACACCATACATATTTATATCAATCTCAACCTCAAAAACCTTCTCCAATGTTAGCAACTAGCTGAACGTATACATACAAATTCAAAATAGGTTAGCACCTAAACATTTCCACAGTAAATATGAATGAAGGAGACCTACATAAACCCTTAATTAAGAACCAAATAGATCCCAACACATCTCAACATGATTTCATAAGCTTTCATTTAGTTTTAAACATAAGGTCGTCCAACACCTATTTAAATAAACACCATAATCATTAAGTACACACTTCCAAAAACCAATCTGAAACTTTCAGACAACATAATTCACTTGAACATGATCTAGAATAATCCAAAAACTACTTAAGATTCATTAAACACTTCATCCAAGCTCACATCATACAAATACTTCAACTCAGAACAACTGGTAACCCTTATTTTCCTGTACTGATAAATCAAACTCACTCTGTACTATACCAGATCAAGTAAAAAATTGAATATAGAAAGATACAAGCATTAGAAGAAATTTTCCAAGTCTACACAACCTAAAGAGAAATAGCGGAGAAACATGGAGCAAATACATTTCTCCCAGGCCATAGAAAACATCACTGAAAGATTGACTGACACACTAGTGAAAATATCTCACATTGTACAATGATCCAAAAACCCAAATTTTGAATATAGCAACCTCTGAAAACCTTGAATAACCTATAAGGTCCACACAGGCATAGCATCAACATAGAAGAAACACAAAGCACAATACCGAAGCACACTATGAACACTTGCACAACACAATTTACTCTATTTGTCAATTTTTCTCAAAGGAACTTGGAAACCAAGTACTAGAGACATCATCTTAGCTCATTACTTCATTCGAACTCATCTTCAGACTCTGCAACAAAAGATAGCTCCATGTACTCACAACACTTCCTCAAGATCTCAACTATACATGCACAACCTAATTTTCTCTTTTTCACAATTTTATCAATATCCTTGACAACTTCATCCCATAGTTGACATCAATGACAACACCTTCATACTTGCAAAAATCTCCCCCTTTGTCATTGATGGAAACACAAAATGTGAAAAACCATAAAAAAAAAACATACACACTCCTTATTTTTTCAGATTAGATAACCTACACAACATTCTTGAACTATCTCCCCCTTACAAGAGTTTCTCTCCCTTTGAAAATAATTTTTAGATAACATACATAACTTTCTCCCCTTAATACCTTGCACTTTTTCACATGATAATTTCTCCCTCTTTGACATTAATGGTAAAGGATAAAGTGTTTTTTATTGTTCTCCCCCTTTGATACTAAACCAAAATACTTGCTTTGAATAAGCCCCCTTGGAGTACACCCAAATAAAACAACAATTCAATGACAACACATGACACTACCTACTCCCCCTGAGAGGTAGCCACCAACATCAGTCCAAAAATGAGATAGATCCATAGATCCACTAGACTGATGCAACTCCAAATGCATCTAGTTCGAGAAAGGAGGGGCAATAACCCCCAACTTCTCCTAGAGATACTCAAAAGTATCTTTAGGAAGAGCCTTAGTAAATATGTCAGCAATCTGATCCTTTGTAGGTACATACTCAATCTTCACTTCATTAGAAGTAGAAGTAGAAGTAGCTCCATGACCTTCTCTCTTGAAAAATGATACCTAATAGATATATATGTTTTGTCCTTGAATGCATCACTAGATTCTTTGAAATGTTAATTGCATTTGTATTGTCACAAAAGATAGATATATGCTCATCATATACAACTCTAATTGTTGCCCAATTTTTATTTACGGGCTAAATCAAGCTGAGGTCTATTTTTCAAGAATTCAAGGGGGCCAGATGGGTTAAATTTTTCCACAGGTCGCCAAGACATCTGTGTTCAACAAAAGGTCTTGCCAATCGCCATGGGTCTCGGGGAAAGAATGGAGCTCTCGTTGAAAGGTTTTGGGCTTACTGAGATGTCCTACCGACAACGCGTGGTCTCAGTGAAAGTTGATGCTCTCGCTGTGAGGTCTTGATGATCGCCATGGGTCTTGCCGAAACGGGAGAAGCTCACCGAGATGTCTCGCCGACCGTTGGTGGTATCCCCAAAAGGGGGGCCAAGCTCGCCGAGAGATAAAGGCTTCGGCATGAGGTCTTCCCGACGGGGTGAGGTCTCACCGAACGGGATGCCTTTGGTGTAATGGGGGGGGGCTTTGTTGTAAGGTCTCACCGACAAGGTGGACTCTTGCCAAAGTGAAACAATGTCGAGGAAAGAAAGGAGCTCGACGAGAGGTCTCGCTGACCGAGTGATGTCTCCCCGACAAGAAAGAAGGTCTTGATGAGAGTATGCCTTCAACAAAAAATCTAGCCGAATGGGAAAAGTCTTGCCGACCCGAAGAGTTTCGTCTATATGGGATGTCATCGAGGAGATCTCACTAAGAGATATGCCTTCAGAAAAAGGTCTGAGCAAAAAGGAAAAGTCCCGTCAAGGGTTTGTGGTTTGACATAACGTCTTGTTGATTGCTGAAGTCTCGGCGACAGGAAAGGAGCTCGGTGAAAGGTCTCACTAACTGAGCAAAGTCTTCCTGACTGAAATAAGCCCTCGCCGAAACATGGTAGGTTCAACGTGAACTCTTGCCGACCTGATAGGGTCTTTCCGAGATGAAATGAGCTCGCCGAAGGATCTTGCCTTCGGCAAAATGTCTAGCCGACCCAATGGTGTCTCGCTAAAATATGAGGTGGTTGTGGTAGGACTCATCACCGAGAGCTTGCATTCGATAGGAAGTCTTTCCGATGATGGAGAGTCTTGCCGATAGCGATAGATTTTCTAATAGAAAAGGGATATCGGTGTAACCGATGGGAACTCGCTATGACCTCTAATCGATAGCAATTGTCTCAGCAACCACTGTGGATATCGATAGGACTTTGGCCACTTGCTATGAACTCTTGCTGACCATCGCGTGTTAGGCTGATGTTGCTGTAGATTATAATCGCATCGGGGAGACACGGTAAGTATCTCACAGACATGTGATTCAGTCTATGCGACTTTTGACCACCTGGGATCTTGCATGGCATGAGTTCAACCAATCAGAAGGAGCTAAAGATGAACCACTGTCCATTTGACTATTTGACTCCCCTTGAAAAGAAGATCAACAGAATGTAAGCAACATGGATATGCTCTAAGGTCAAAAGCGATGGAGCAGTTCAGCGAAGCAATGGTGTGGAGGTCTAACAACAGGGAATATCTGATGCTGCTTCTAGAGGGGGATCAACTTGAAGAAAGATCTGGAGTGAGATTAGGCATAAAGGAAGAAGAAACCGTGAGTCACGGTGATAGCTGGGATCACTACTGGCAGAGGGGGATCAACATTAATGTTAATGCTTTAGAGCATTCAAAGCGTCCCTTCAAGGAGGTTCGAGGATGGACACGGAGGCCAGAGGTTAATGCTGTGGTTGCAAAAGATCTGAAGACTTCTCCTGAAGGCAATCCTTCACACCGACATGGATAATATGGATACACTTGAATGCAGCATTAACTTCATTTAAAAGATCTAAGGGCAGATATTTTCTAGAGGCTGATATTTTTGTAAGCCCTAGGGGCCGACAACTTTTGTATATAGGGAATTTTTGCCTCTGTGTAAAGGAGTTCTCCTTATGCTTTTCAACAATCTGTGACTTTTGTAGTCCTTTCTCAAATTAGCAAACTTCTGTAACTCATTTTGGAGCATAGTATACAGAGTTTACCTTGGTCACTATTGATGTTTCAGATTACCATCTTGTTCTTGCAAAGTGTTGTGCATTTCAGGTTCATGATCAAGTTATTTTGTGAATTTCTTCTATTCCCTTATAATTTTATCTATTGTTTTTATTCCTTTCTTTGCAAAAGTATCATTATACGAATCACAAACTGTGTTCACATAATCACACATGGATTCTAATCTACGAAAATCTTTTCCTCTTTTCAAAAAATGTGTGAATTGAACCTGTTTGTGAAACATTAATGTAAATCTTACATAATTTGATGTGTAATCTTATGGTCATTGTCAATTTTCAAGTGTAACCTAAATATTCCATTTCTCTTATCAGTTCGGTGTATCACCATAGGGTTTAGTTTTATTTTTATGCATTCCTTCTCCCTTTTCCTTTACAAAATCAGTAGTTTAGGTGATACCAAAGGAAGTCGGCCTTCTTCGGAGGTTGACCTCTGTCTACAAGTGACCCATAGCTTTAAAGGTCTTCCCATGTTATACTGAGGTGTTGAACATCAGGTTCAACATGGTTCAATTTTAGGTGAAAATAGTTTCTGGCACGCTCAGTTGGACCAGTTCCATATTACATTGTTGGTTTGGTATGCAACCAACAAGTTTCAGACTTTGTAGAAGTTATTTTTTGCATACTTGGCGACTCCATAAAGAGAAAGAACTTCAGAATCAATGCTTTTACAGTTTATGAGAAGAGTTCAGACAAGGAGCAACTCAGTTCCTTTTGAATATTTGTAGCTGTCACCACCCAGAAGACAAGGCAGAGCAACAAAAGTGGCACCTCCTTCTAAGAGAGTACAGTCTACACCACCTCATGTTAGACCAAAAGTTGTGTTTTCACCATCAAGAAGGAGAGGAAGACCATCTAAAAAACAAATTAAGAATCGTTCAGCCTCACTTAGCATTGGAACAGAAAGATCTCCCGTAAGCAGTCGAACTGCTTTTGTTAGTTATATATTTTCAAATCCTACTGTTGCAGCAAGTTCATCAGCTGCAATTTTTACAAATCCAAATCCACCTCTAATGGCTGCTCCCATAAATCAGCCTTTTGTGCCATTTAATGGAGGTAGTCCATTAAATTTGACACAACACAATGATATTCCAATGGCAGCTTTGAAAAGCTTGCCAACTTTCACTGGAGAAGACCAGACTACCCAATTGAGCATATACAAGATGTGGCTTCCTTATGTGGTGTGCACTACATTACACAAGAAGACGTAGTTGTAAGACTTCTTGCAACATCATTCAAAGGGAGAGCATTACAATGGTTCAAGAGTCTTGGAGTAGGTTCAGTTGCCACTTGGGATGAGTTGGGTGACAAATTACACATAAATTTTCATGACAGGTCTGATAATTTGTCTTTGTTGGAACAATTAACCACGCTTAAGAGGGCTCCTTAGGAGAAAATAAATGATTTGAGTATGTGCAGGATCATGATGGGCCAAAAAGTGGCAATATGATGGGTATGTGGTTGATGACTTTTTTTTACCCAAAATTGATGAAACAAAAGGTTTTAAAGGAGATTCTCAAATTTCCACCAATATAAATTATGCTTTACTTTGAATTTAATAAGTAATTATTATTCATTTTCTATTCAAATTACGACTAAAGTCCTGATTGATAAGCTGATTGAAAAACATCTATAGCTTTCAAATGGTATCACATTTTTTGAATCCAAAACAAGCGTCACATTCTATGCTTCGCATACTATAGGATTAAAAATATAAAAATTGAATTTAATGAAGTTTTGACCAAGTTAAGGTGGGTCATACATACAAGTTTTTATATTTTCTAAAAGTTGTAATAAAAAAATCATAATTAATCATTTACTTGGAAAAAAATTACAAAAAAATATGCATCACATCGAAACATGAGTCCTCTACTTATATCTAAAATTTTATAAAAAAATATTATTATTTTATTGTGGTTAGGGTGGTCAGACAAACACCTACTTCTTCTTTTTTTCATGAAATTTAAGTACTATTGCATTGAAATTTCAAATTTTCACTAAATATATATTTTTTCTTTTTAAACAAACCTAGTAGTTTAAAAATTACATTCAATTTTCTGTAGATTCTATTCTTACATATTTTTGAAATAATATAGATAACTTATTCAAATTTTTACATCAAGTTGCCTAATTTTGATTTTTCTAAATATTTTGCCACTTAAGGGCCTTTTTTTCTATGATGATCCTGCACATACCCATTTCAATTTCAGATTGCAAAGAACCTGGGATAGAATTCCTACAACAGTGAGACCACCTCCATAATATGCATTTTTGTACTTTTTGAAGGCTCTTAACAACGATATAGCCGTTATGATACAATCAATGGGGGTGTTTCTTTACTAGACGCATTTGAAATAGCCATCAGAGCTAAAAACAACCTAATACAAGCTGGTAAGCTTCCTCCTAGGCCACCAATGCCTATATTTCTAGATATTCATTCGAATATCCCTTTGCTGATACCACCTTTTGCACCTTTTCCACTTGTTTCGACTGTCGTAACTCAATAAACTATTCTTTCAAGATCTTCAAATGAGCTACAGGAGATCAAACGTTTATTACAGACTTTTGGAAATAATCTTGTGAGCTTGGAAAAGCAACAAGCATATAATAGGCCTTATCAACAGCAAAATTTAGGTAAGCAACAACAATATCAAGGTAATAGACAAGCTTATCAAGGCAACTACCAAAGCCCAAGACAGAGTGTAAACACTAGACCTTTTCAGGCTTATGCTCCAGCACCTGTTCGTGCAGTTAAGGATCTTGTCCCCATTCAAAATAACCTAGCAGCAGATTATGAGTGGTGCTACCCTTGTAACCAACCTCACAATTAGGTCACTTTCTCAATGGACTCATCAATCAGGCACTTATGGTACATAATGCTTCGAGTTCATAACAGAATGAATTCAATGATGCATCTCCACAACACCAAGATCAACCTACCAGTGATACTACCCTACTTAGTTAGAAAGGTGAAGAATTCTGTGGATTGAATGTAGATAATTCTCCAGTAGCAGCGAACACAAGGGTGAAGAAAAGAGCTTTTGAGCTTGATCAATTAGCTGGTAAAGTAAAAGCAATAGCTACAAAACCATCTACATCTCAAGTGACTCATGGTTTGCAAAGGAATCAACAACTCCCAGTCAAGGAGCAGCCACACTTGCAAGCTGATCATGCGGGCATAAAAGTACATAAAGTAAACCCAATTGTACCCTTTAATATTCTTGATAGTATGAAAAAGATGAATGTAGTGATGTCTATATGGGATTTGTTAACTATCCTAGGTCAAAAAGATATGTTACACTCAACTTTGTCATATTTTAAAGTGTCTGATGAATTTGCGTCTCCAATAGGTCAAGTCAAAACTGTATTGACAAATAATCTTCAAGAAAAGGATAAACAACTTAGCAAAGAGGTAGGAAAAGAAGTCAAACCACCTCCATTTTATGTATCTGTAATCATAGGTGATAAGTTAGTTCATAACTGTATGGTAGACAATGGAGCTAGTAGCTTAGTAATGCCAAAGAAAATTGATGACAAGCTTAGACTAAAGTATCAACCTTTAGAGAAAGGAGTGATTCAATTGGATGGTACTTATGTTAATACATTAGGTGTTATCAAAGATTTGAGTCTTACCCTTCATGCTTGTCTGAATTTTTCAGTCCAACAGGACATATGTGTCATAGATCTCCCACCTTTCTTTTCTTTGTGCATCTCAAGAGACTTTACAACTAAGATAGGTGGTTATGTGTCAGCTGATTGGTCACATATGTTGTTTAGAACAAGATATGGAACTAAAGTTACCATTAAATCTGAGAGGTTGGATAAAGATAACATTGAGCCATATAACCCAAGTCCTATCAATGTTGTTCCTACTATTGTAGACACAAATTATGTCATTTTACTGACAGTGTGCTGGCTGCTACTCAAGAACTTCAAGTAGAAGTTGTTCCTGATGTGCTGCTACATGAATGGGCAGCTAAAAATGTGTTGGACAATCTTGTAGATTTTATTCAAGATGTCGGTATAATAAATTATGTGATGCTTGAACCTGATGCAGAGGTTCCAAACCTTGAAAAAGGTACAGATCAATTGTTGCAACAACAAAGTGGACTTTGGGAAATGTTTTTTAGTTGGTGGCATTTGATAAACCGCCTTGGTACTGGCCAAAGGCTCGGTTAGTGTTGGGTCCATCTGTTGCTGAAGCACTTTTTGGAGTATGGTCTTCTGCTCCGGGATAGCTAGAATGTCCCATAAAGACATATTAGCAGGTGATTTCTTCAACTGCTCCACCACATTAAGAGGTGAGGAGCTCGGAGATTTCTGCTCCTTGGCTTTTGTTATAATAATTTCCTTCCGCCGTTGAGGAGACAAGGATTCGGTCGGGCCACCAGGAATTTGATCCGAAACGTCCTTGCACTGCGGATTGTCCGAAAGTGAAACCACGGCCTCACCGGTGAATCTTCTCTTGGAGCGTGTATTATAGTCAGACTTTACCCGCGGCGTTTCGGCAGTGGACGTGTCATTTGCAAACACCATTTCCTCGTCTTCCATCCATGAGAAGAGCGCATGATCAGGAACAATGTCGGACTCTTGCTCTAGGGACATTCCTTGTATTTGCGCGGTAAGGACCGCATTCTCCATTGCCGGGGCATATCTGTATTCTTCGTTCTCAGTCGCAATACCTTGACTATGTTGCTCTGCTATCCTTTGTTGTAAGTTGCCACGCGGACAATTTCGGGGCATATGCGCATCGTTGCAAGGGAAGCACCATGGATTGATGTCATCAATAAGATTATTTTGTCCCGCGGTTAATTCTCTGCTAGAGCTTGGCGACGCTCCTGCCAGTGGCGTAGGCACCGGAACTATTTGGTTCATAGCCGCCGTTGGTGAGTTAGTGCGATGCGCATTCTGATATTGATTCTGCTGATAGGTAGGCCGCCCACCTTGGTAGTTCTGATACGCAGGCCGCGGAGGCATTGCTTGATTCCGCTTGAGCGTTGTTATATCATTCGCCATAGTCCGTAGCATCTCCTTGAGGTCGCCCATCTCATTCTTCGGAGAACTCGATGTAGAGGCCAAGTTTTCAGGAGCGGCTGTATATGAGTACGCTGACTGGGGAGTCGCTGGCGCACTGGTCGATGCCACCTCTTGTGCTACGTTTGATATCTCAGGAAATATCGGCATAACAGGTCGAGGAGGCAATTTTCCGCAGTCTATCAAGTGATTTTCTGCTTTGATAGCGGTGGCATATGCATCTGGTAAGTGGCTCCTCCCAGAGACTTGATCATCATAGAAATGTCGGGATTGATGGACTTCAGATAGAACATGAACGCCAAATCTGGGGTGGGCGGATGGTCACGGGAATCCTCCGCCAACTTCGAGTGAATCGGGCATTGAAGTCCGTCAGAGCCTCCTGGGGTGCTCGTTTGATGACGGATAACTGATAATATAGGGAAGAACGATCTCCGTCATTTGAAAACCTTTCATAGAATGGATCTCCGAGGTCATCCCAAGTGCGAATGGTATTAGGAGTCAGTGTTCGGTACCACTCCAGGGCTTTGCCTTTGAAGGACGCAGCAAGGAGCCTCAGGGCTACATTCTGCGCTGTGATACCATGTACTAGGCATACATCCGCTACATCCTGCAAATGCTCTGCTGGCGTTTTTGTGTTATCTCCGGCGAATTTGGGAAGAGCTTTCAGGGCCGAAACCGGAATGGCACCCCAAACAGCAGGTGCTACCGGAGCTACAAGGGGACTCCCAGCATCCCATGCTACATAATTTCTGTTCGTAACATGGTGAGAGGAAAGGGTGGTGGGAATGGAACGGTTACTAACGATTTGCGGCCTGGGACTGTCCAGAATGGAGGCACTAGTAAACCTGGTTATTTGCGTGGGGATCTAGTTACAGGCCGATGCCTATACACACTTTAGAATTGATCCATTTCAATAGTTCAGGTCCCATCGCTTTAAAAAGGACAACTGACACCAAAAATTGACGATAACATTGCGTTTTATGGGAAACTCAAACCAAGGGGGACCCCTTTAAGCCAAACGAGTGACCTCCTTGCCAGCCTTCCATACTACTTCTATATTGGTTTTGGAAAGGGAAAAGGAAGCAGATATAATAAACAAATACTAATCTAACGATGCGCCAAGCGAACGACACACGATAAATCATACTCAGCTTCCTGAACAGCACAAATAACCCAAAACACCAAAACAAAGCAATAATAGCCAATTCATTTAATTGACATAAAACAGTATTGCATACTCACTTAGTCATTAAGACATGATTTAGACCAGCAAGTTTGCATTCAATATATAGAAGTCTCCTCAAATGAAATGCTTAAGACAATAAAAAGCACAGTTCACAGTTTAATCAAGACATAAAAAGAAGAAAGGCCGAACAATAGGCACAGTCTGAAAGTATCTTGCAAATAAACATGCAAAAGAGGCCTGGCGTCTCTTGCTAAAACTAGTATTCTTCCTGTAAAAAATCTTGGACCATTGTCCCTCAACAGAGGGAGTATATATAGCTGGAGAGAAAAATCCCACCGCCTGGAGAGTTGTAACAGAAAGATTCCACAATCTCCCGTAATGATGCTCGGATAAGAATATTCCCAATGCCGTTATGAGAGCAGCCAATCAGGGTACAACATCCAGTTGGTTAGTTACAGGCATGCCCTTTTGAAATGATGGCAGTGGTCCCAACCAGGCTTCGAAGCGACGAGTGTCGTCCACCGCCTTAGAGAACCATGGCGAGCAGCAGTCAATGACACTATCCCGCTCGGCCATCTCACAGCTTGCTTTGATAATCGATGTAAGGCACGTGGCAGCAAACCGCGGCCCGAATGAAAACTCCTTCTCCATTGACCGGGAGCTTGCGGAGAAGTGACACGTGTTCAGGGGACGGAGGCTACTTTGAAAACGGGGAAAGGCCGCATGAAAAGGGGGCGAAAGACGCGTGGCCGCGTTTCGCAACCCGTGGTGCTCTCGTCCCTGTTGTTGTTTTAAAAACCGCGAACCGCTGACACGTGAGCGAGGGTGGGCCCCGCCAGGAAATAAAGAAGGCCAATAGAAATCCTTCGCAGCCCGCCGCAGCATACTCTACTCTTGCTAGGGAAAGATTGCGCTACACCGCCACGTATAAAGATGTGGGCCCCGTTTCGCAACCCGTAGGTACATAAAGCAACAGAAAATGAAAAACCCCGCAGGGAGACAGTATTTCTGCCAGTTTCAGAGCAAACGGGGAGCCGCTGCGGCTAAGGCGGGGAATGCACAAAGGGAAAGATCAAAACTCGCGGGAAAAGAGACGCTGAGACGCATTTGCCAGCGCATGAACATGCAAAAAGGGGGACCCAAGGGAGCACTTGGAATATTATTTCAACAAAGATGATTAAACATGAAATGCACATAACAATAACTGTAATCACAACACCATACGCAAGAGAACGCCAGATTTATGTGGAAAACCCAATGAGGGAAAAAGCACAGTGAGGATTAACTCTCAATATAAGTAATAGAAAAACCGGTAAAAAAGGGCTCACTACCAAAATAGGACACACTGTCCAAAAGGGCTCACAACCAAGGCTCACTACCATAGAAAGAAATTATATAGTAGTGAATTTGCACCCCCCTCACAAGTTCCCCTTTTACATCCTTCACCTTAGAAAAATCAAACCCAACAATGTAATCCCACATAATCCATCCACACTCCATCCACTTGGTGCCTATTTTTAGTGCCAGTGGGGGAATTTCTATCAGGGACATGCACACAATGCACAAACGTCTACACAGTGTGCTTTCGTCCTGACATAATTCCTACCTATGGAATCTGCAAAGGTATTATGTTCTCCATTGGTGACAAAACATAATGCCCCTGTTCCCTTCAACTAACCTTTGAATAGATCTTTCCCTCCTAATTGACCTTCAAATGCCTATCTATTAGATTCATCTCATCTTCTTCACACTCTCTACATGCTTAGATACACATTCTACACAGTTCTTGAGAAAATTCTAGCAACTCTTGTACTACTTGCTGTACTATTGGCTTCATTCCAACATCATAGAATTATTCACATCTACCACATTTCTATTTTTCTATCTATTTGGTTGTCCGTGGAGGTGGAAACACCAAAATAGGGGTTTGATTGCGGCAAGCCCCAAAACAACCCCAACATTTTTCCCTGTCTTGTTGTGTGTAGGTACTTGTTCATGTGGAGATTGCAAGAGAACTGGACTTTCCATGAGTTGAATCTTTATTCTCTTTGTTCTTATCATTCTTGTATCACCTCTCTCGTTATTTTAGTTATTCTATCATTTATTGTTTTAGTGAACCAACAATTTTTGAGGTGTCTATGGACTTCTCTTGCACTCTTAGGATCTTTCACCTAAAAGGAGAGAGATAGAACCCAAAAATTGTGGTGGTTCACTCAAATAAAGGATTGTATGATGTAATTAAGACTAAATGCAACTAAGTGATGAAATTGATTGAGTATTAATGCAAAACTAATAAACTATACAATGTTTGAAAATATAATGTGATATGCATAAAATGAAATAGAGATGAAAACTAATGCAAACAAAATTGAACAAGGTCAAATAGAGTGCACCTGGGAATTGGATGATGAATCTAGAATGTTCTAAAATATGACATAGAACAATGTAAATAACTAGTGGGACTCATTCGCCATTGATAAGGAATCAATCCTATTATTGACAAAAACACTTAGAAACTGCTTTTCGACAGTTGGGAACTGGAATATGACAAAATCACCTTTTTCAACCTTAAGGTGGGACTCATTCACCATTGATGGAAAATCATTCCTCCTCCAAAATTCTATGAAATCAAAGGTCAACTTTGTAGCTTGAGATCTGCACTTGTCTTCTTGTCAGGTTGACGGAGTCAAATCTACAGAAAATGGATTGTAGGTTGTCTCCAACCTTGAAATAGGGTTTGGTTGACTTGAAACACTTTGTTGACTTGTTGACCTCCTTTCAACATCTAATTTCTTGACAAATCTGCATATAAAAGTCTGCAAACACACATGCAAAAGGGGAAAAATGGTTAAGGGTTAGAGTATAGGGATTTTCCTTGGTCAAATCCCACTTTGGTAATCAAACTCTTAATGAAGAAATGAAATGAAATGAACAAGGAATGATGAATGAACAACATGAAAATTTCCTAAACTCACCACAACCTTGTTGAAGAAATATGAGGATATGCTAATGGCTGCTCCAAGATGCTTGATTGAATGATGCTTGAATGTGATTAGTGAATGAGTGAACTTGATGAATGCTTGAATGAATTAGGTGTAAAATGAGAAGAAAAACACTTATTTATACACTCTTATGCCCTAATAACCCAATAATACCTCATCACGGGTTGACATAAGGTATTTTTAAATAAAAACCTGAAATGAATTTTGAATTAGTTTGAATTTGGAGCCAAGAGGGACTCATTCACCACCCATGGCGAATGGGTCCCACCTTGGGCTTGTAAGTGGGTGTTAGGAATTAAGTTGCATTTAATGTTATTTGTTGGGTTTACATTAAAAAATACACTTAATTAAGTCTCATGAGTGCATAAAGGGGTCATATAAAGCATAAGAAAGGTGTAAATAGTGATAACAAGCCTAGAAAAGCATGAAATCTTGTTACAAGACTTTACAACACTTTAAAATAGGACTTGACAAGTGATGAAAATGTGATTTTTAGGTGAATTATAATGATAACAGTCTAGAAAAGTGTAGAAATGTGTTACAACACTTCATAACACCTTCACAAGACATCATAATTTGAATATTTAGGACCTAATGCGAATGCAGAAGTTACATTGTAGTTCATTAAATCAAAGAAAAATAGACCAAGCATCATGAGAGAAAGACCTAAAAGACCATGAAAATTTCAATGATCCATTTTTCTATGGTACATTTAGTCATCACTTTAAACCTCAACATATAGACTGTCAATAGGCTTCTAAAGGTCTTTATTTGTACTTTTTCATTGTTTGTTCGTACAAACAACAATGCACCTTTGAGATGCCAACACGACGTGCTATCGTTCCTGTCCTACATTGTTGTCCTCTAGCAAAGAGCTAATAGGGTCACAAATAGACTCCATAAACCTATTTGTTTGGCCCCATTAAAACTTCCAGGTTAGTAGAGTGATAGAAGCATTGGGAGTTCTCTTTATTCTCTAATTCCCTAAGCACATGCACAGTTGAGGTAGATTAGGGAAGCCTTCAACTTTCAGCTCTCCATGACCTAGTCATTGAGTGATCGGTCCCCCTCTACATTTTGGTGATCTTGACGTGAAAAATGTCTAGATCTGTTCCTTTGTGTTGAGACTCTCTCCTTCACACTTGGAAACTGTTGTAAATTTGTGTGTTGTGAGGTTTTATGAGCATCACAACCCAGTCTACGACCTCTAGGTACATTCTCAGGAGAAGTGTATGACACTTACAAATGTAAAATATGGTCACTTCTAGCTTTACCACTAGTTTTACCACAAGATTTACTACTGGTTGTTTTTCTCAAGAGGATATTTTAACAAATGAGATTGGTTTTGTTGATGAGACCACTCGTGTACCCACTCCTCTAACATCCCCTACAACTTTGTCCATGGATGAGGATGATGTTGTACACATTCTTGTAGTACACCCTTTGGCATTAGATAAGAGACTGTTAGATCTCACAAATCACTTGGAGAAAGTACCAAATATGGCAAGAGCCGCTAGGCTTGTTAATGAGGTGAGATACATGTTAGGAAAAGATCAGATGGGCATAGAATTCTTACACGACCTCATTGTTCTAACCAAAGCATACATCCCTTCGTATAACACTAGATTGGGTACTACCCGAGGGATGATGCTCGATGCATATGAGAGACAAAAGGTGTCTTGATGCCTACAATGTTTGAATGCATAGCTAAAACAAGCCCTTTGATCAATGTTTTCTATGCTCCTCAAACATCCCACACAATCAAGGTGAGTAAAATACCCCTTGGTTTTAGCTTCACTTCTGGTTCCCTGGTGGTGGGGGCTCCGATGGAATGGGTGGTGGTTGTTTTGGTGACAATGGTGGTGCTGGCGATGGTGTTAATGGCAGTCATAATGGTGGCTTTGGTGGTGGTCATAGTGGTGGCGCTAATGGTGGCTTTGGTGGGGGCCATGACAATAGTCATGAAGGTGGTCACAACAAAGGCTTTGGTGGGGACTTAGGAGGTGATTCCAAAGGTGGGTGCAGTGGTGGCCTTGATAGTGGCTCTATTGGTCCTACATCATCTAATGACCCCATTTTGAACGCCTTGCTTCAAAACATGGGTCAGATGCAAAACCAGTTAGCGAGCCTATCCCAAGCTTCTGCTCAACCTATCTTTTATCCTTTCTTCCAACATAACCCCCTATCTGTAACAATCTTAAACACTCATTTCCCTCAGGGAATGGAGATTCCTAAGTTTGAGAAGTATGGTGGTAAAGGGGATCCCCAAACACACGTATCTGCTTTTAACGCAATGTGTACAAATTTATTTCACCACGATGCTCTGATGGCTAAACGTGTTCCTCAATCTCTCAAAGATACACCACTAGAGTGGTATTGTTCCTTTCCTGACAATTCTATATTCTCATTCAATCAATTGGTGAATCAGTTTCTCTAGCAATTCCAAGCTAACATTAGTCCAAAGATGACCTTCTTGGATCTCGTCTGATGTAAGCAAGGAGAGCATGATAAGATCACTAATTTCATTGCATGATACCAAGTTCTCTTTTCACAAATCTCTTACTCACTACCTGACTCAGATGTAAGAAGGTATTCATAGGAAATCTACAACAAGCTTGGTAGGAGAAATTCACCTTGATGAAATATCCTTCTTTTGCACATCTATGTGTTGCGTAATGGGAGTACCAACAGACAGTTGTTCAATTTGGGGGATCCTCCTCATACTCCTATTTTGAAGGAATATCTATAGTGTCGATTTTAGGGAAAGGAAAGTTTGTTGCAAATGTAGTCATTGCGATAACGATCGAGGCCTCAAACGCAACAAAATATTTACTAAACTAGATCTAAATCTTATTCTTCTATTCTATAAAAGTTATTGAAGGATAAGATTATAACATTAGAAGACCCTCAAACTTTGAGGGAGCCTTATCCTAACTAGTACGATGGAAACGCATTCTAATAGTACCATCATGTTCATAGGAATTACACTAAACATTGCATGAACCTATGTCATGAGATACAAGATCACATCGATGATGGTACCATCTATCTCAATGGAAAGAAGCAAAACACAAATAAGTCAGTGGCAAAGGAAAATAGTGATTTGTAGATTTATACAAACCTATTTCTCTCACTCCGTGAACTTAATTTTTGATCCTTCTGATGCTTCTCCTAAGGCCTCGACATATGTAAATGTGGTCTCATTTACTCCATCCTCCCCCTCAACCTATGACTAGCTCACCAGATATGACTTTCACGAATCACCACTGAATCAGGCATAAAATCAACTCTCTTGCCTATGCTTGTGTGAGTGATTTGATAGATATATAGGAGATTATTTGATAATGAGGGCACACAAAGAACATCTTGTAATGTGCCATCTCCCATATCAAAAAACCCTCTCCCACACACCTCAAGTGGAGTGTCTTTACCCATTGAAATGGAAGGCATAAAACATGGCTCCATAGATTCAATTTCATCCTCAGTTGAAGCCATGTGGTGTGAAACATGTAAATTAAGAACGGGCCATGTTGATGATGGAGAAGCAAATGCTACAAGGGCCTTGGCATTTCCTTTCTCCTTTTTGTTCTCTTTGGCCTTGTGAGAACCTTCTTCTGAACTCTATTTGATGGAATCAAGAACACAAAGATTATTCTTCTCAAGAATTTGTGTCAAATGATCAACTTGTTTCTTCAAAAAATTATGCTCATCATGACCGAGTTGCTTACAATAGGCACATTTGACACTCTCTTTCTTAGGCTTTTCACCTTTTTAAGATGTCTCTTTACTTTCTTTTGGAGTAGCATATTTTTGATTCTTTTTCTCTTTGCTATTCTTTTGTTTCTTGTCCTTGTTACTACTTTTTCCTCTTTGTTCATTTGTTCCAAGGTTGGCATCCAAGGCATGAGACTTAGAAGACTTAACAATGCCCATATGAATTAGCTTATCCTACTCCTATGTGAGAGAAGTAGAAAAATCATCCAAAGATGGCATTTTGAATTGAGATCCAAGTGCATCCTTAGTAGCATAGAAGGTAGAAACAAATACTGAATATTCAGAACTTAGCTTTAAGAGAATGCTTAGAATCAATTGTTCATCTTTGTTATCAATTCCACATTGTTGTAGTTGTATAGCCTTAGTGATTTCATTTTGGTGAAGAAAACCTGAATTGTGTTGAAGTTTCCTAGATTTAAACTAATTAGTTCATTCTCCAACATATGACCCCTCATAGAATCTTGTGTGCCAAAAAGAGATTCTAGCTTTTTCCATATTTCATTTGGAGTATTCAAAGATTCAATATGAAAGAGTAAATTAGGAGATACAGACACACACAATTATCCATATGCTCTATCACATATGTTAAACCACTCAAACTTTTTTTCATTTTTAGTTGGTTCAGTTTCTATTCCCATTACTACTCTATGCAAACCAAGTCTTCTTAAGTGAATTTCCATTTATGATTTCCACTCAAAATAGTTGTATGCAGTTAGAATAGTAACTGTTGTTGATGCCATGATGAAGAAATGCAAAAGGAAATGTGGAAAATAAAGTGAACACAAAAACACCAAGAACACCCCCACCCTTTTCACTAATATCAAAGATCACCCCCAAATATTATAAGGTTGGCACTTTATAATTTAGTGCATTTACAAAGCCTTTTCCACGATACAATGCTCAATAGGTTCAAAATAACCAAAATTATTTTGGTATATAAATGAACTTGAGACAATTTTTTTTGGAAAAGTTGGCCTTATGGTTGTGTAATTCTCTTCAAGACCTTCCCAATGGGCCTATTCTTTTTTGAAAATCGGAGCACGAGGGTGAAAGTTATGGCCTATTGAAGAAATTAGCACAAGACAACTTCAACCTAAAATATTTGGTATAAAATGGAAAAAAATCTTCTCAATACCTCTATGGATGGAAAGTGCTCATCTTCATCTTTCTAATGATATCTTATTTGTTGAAATCCAATGCTCGAAGCAAAAAATATGAAGCAAAAAGTAAAAGACACCCAATAAGACAAGAATGAAATATCAAAGGTCACTTGCCTTATGAAACTTTTATAGGAATCCAAATTGATAAAATGAATATTCATTCTTATTTTCAAATTCTTTCTAACATGGCAATGGAGCCCTTAAACCCCTCAAGCCTTGAAATTATATAATACAATAATTTGAAAATCACATTAAACACACTATTTACCTCTAATTTTTAAAATGAATTCCAAGTATTGGTAGATGGAGATTTTATCCTTCAAACACTCCACAAGATTTTCTTGAAGCTCCAACCCACACCGAAATGCAAACATTAAACATGAAAATAAAATGCATATTTTTTTGGTTTATATTGATTGCCAATAAACCCGGATGCTCCTGCATCAGATACACTAATGGATATGAATTTTATTGAGCATAGGCTCACAAAATTAGAGTTAAATGGTAGAACCATCCTTTTAGATTGCATCTCCATCAATGTGATAGGTGAACATGAAAGTATTTCTTCCTTCTTCTCTTCCAACATCTTATCAAAACATTCACCATTCTCTTCCAACAACTTTGCATCCTCTTCTTTCTTCCTCTTATGGACTCATGCCCACCATGACCCATCCTCCTCCACCAAATACTTTATCTTCTCCTCATCTCCTCCGTGGGATCCATCCCACCACAAATCGACCACCTACACCAATTTTCACTTGCATCATCCTCTACAATTTCTACACACAAACATAACATCTACACACAACTTTGCAACTGCAACTTTATCCTCTACAACAAAATTCTCTTCTACTCTCACTATGGACTCGAATAATCACAAATAAAATCAAAATGTTCACAAATTATAGGTCTTTTTCCTTCACTACAATATTCATCTTCTTTCCTCCATCACCAAGCTTACCGAATCACTCTTCTTCTACCACCAAACTTTGCAACATTAAGTCATCCTTATTTTCAATATTTTCAACCTCTTCGAATTCCATCACTGCAATCACATCCTCTACAGTTGCATCTTCATTCTATTCTACCATCATCACTACTACACTTGCATCCTCTTTTTCATTATTTTCTTCTTCTTTATCCATGCCTTTCTCATGGCATGTCTTCATTGCAAACTCTTCACTCTTGATATCCTCTCCATGATGCCATGTTGAATCCAATCTACTCAATCTTGCATTTATATCAACAATCATTGCCAAAATCTTCCTATTTTCATACTACCTCCATCCATCCCATATCATATGATTCTTCCTCAATAATATCCCCATCTCATCTACTACAATCTTTCACAACTCTCACCTCATGCTTTGAAATCTATAATCATACTTCTTTTCGCGGCTCCCTAGCTCTTGATTTCCCAAGGATTCTCTCTACTTGCAACAATCCTCACACAATCTATTCTCTATCACTTATTCTACCCACACGTACTGGTGTATCCTATACACTCTCAGGACCTTCAAGCTCTTATATCAATTAATGCAGTCAAGATTGGGGAGTCTTATCAAACTATCCAATCTTGCATCCTTAACATTTTATTAAAATTTACCCTCCAATTATATTAACAAAAATCTAATGATCCCATAAATTAACACCTATCACAAATTATACCTTATGACATCTAATGAGTTATAACATGTCCATATTTAGTGATTTTCTTTCACCTCAATGAGAAAAATAAGATACGTTTTAAATTTTAATTAATAAATAACATTTTACTAAATTTCAAAATTAAATCCCAAAATGTTATGAATTAAGCTATAAAATCTCACTAGTTTGTATTTTAGAAAGGTTTTAGTTAAAATGGGAAGTAAAAATTTAAAATGAATTATAAATAATACTGAACACTAATTCTACAATATATTTAATTAAAAAATTACTAATCATAAGCCATTGATCTTGAGGAAATCAAATAGCTCAAAAAAATGGAATTTGCAAAGGATATATGAATTTATGGTTATAAAAACTTTGGGATGATGGAATAATGAAAATCAATGATAAATTTTAAGATAATGAAAAAATATCATTTGACTATTGATAAATGGGATAATATCATATATATTGATCACACTTTGATGAAGTGGTTATTGTTTGTCATTTCTAACATTTTAGGATGAAATTTTAAATAACGTAAGATGATATTATAACTAAATTAAAGGGTTTGGAAAATGATTTGAAAGGGGCCATGATTCAATATAGACATGATATTTCTCTTGTTTGAATTTTGTAGGAGGAATACTACCCTCTAAAAAACTATGAAAATTAGTACATGAAGTTTTAGTAGTTGCATCAACATAGGGAATAATCAATTGACTTCTACATCAATGAGTCCATGACCACTCTACATTATTTGATGTTAAAACCTATAAGAAACACAAAGTACTCAAATACATAAATAGATTATAACCTTAAATTTGTGCAAAACTAGAGTTCTCCACTTTAAAGGCATTGAAGTATAAAAATAATAGTTAAATTCAATAATCATCAAATACACCAAATTTTAAAGAGTTAATATCTTTCATGTAAAAATGTATAACATGTTGTCATGCAGATAACCTACATATAAGAAACAAAATTATAAATGTGTTGTGCTTAGCTAACATGCTAATAAATATTTGTCTCTATGTTCCATTTAATAGCACTTTGGGGAAGAGGGAATGAGTATGGGTATAAATGTATGTTAAGTGTGGAAGAGTGTGGGAGAATACAAAAGGCATGTAAATTGTTTGATAAAATTCCTAAAAAATTCATGGTCTCATCTAATGCCATGATGATAGGATATGCACATAATGATAGGATATGCACATAATGATGTTCTTAATTACGCTTTAAGTATTTTCAATGAAATACTACAAAATAATGTGGTCTCATGCAATGCAATGACAAAATTATGTGTGTAATTTCACAAACTATGTACTTGCGTAATTTCACATTATATTTTAAACTCTCTTTAGTATGTACTTTAATAATAGATTTTTAATTTTTTTTTTTTTTCCCACACTTTAAAGAACAATATTTTCATGTTATATCAAGAACACACATGCAAAATATTAGTAAGTTCCTTCTACATAGTAGTGCAACATGTAGATGTTTGCAAAATGCATTGGCATCCTGAAGATTCTTGAGAAATTCAAAAAATTACTATCCACATGGATTATCTATGACATGTGTGGTAACACCTGAATGGAAAATTAACACCATCCTCTCTCTTTTTGGGAAAAAAGCATAGTTTATTTTCCATTTTTATGGGATTTTTCACATTTTTCATTCTAGTAGCTCCATTCCTCTCCTTTGGGGAAACTTTGTCAAAATATTTTCAACTATCTCACTAACTATTTTGGTGCTCTATCTTGGCATTCTTTTCTCTTCTTAGTAGCTTGGAGTTCTCAAAGGGAATGAATTAATAGCTATATTTCTCAAATCCATCTAAGAAGGTCTCCATTGTTGGTAATATTATTCTCTTAGTTTGTTATTTCTATACTTTCTCTTATTGTGTGAGACAAATTATTTATTATATAAGTAAGAATATATTGTTATCATTGTTATTTACTTGCAATAGTGGTTGCCACCATAGACCAAAGTTAACATTATTATCAAATACATTTATTTTTTACTACTTTTTAATCCTTAAGGAACTTAGGACTGAAAAGAACACACTATTTTATCAAACTTTTATCTTGGATATTCATGGAGGACAAAAAGACAAAAATGAGGTTTTGACTAAGGCAAAACCCTAAACAACCCTAACTTTTTTTCTCATTTTCTTGTGTTTGTAGGTTAGGTGGACTCTAAGACTCAAGCCACGTAATTTAGAGCTTTCTAGTAATGAATGGAACTATACAACAACATGATGTGAATATGTTCATGTGATGTACTAGTCTCTTGGGTAGAGAGCTACAACTTTTGGTGTTAACTTCTTCTTTGTTCTTATTTTTCATTTTTAGTAAAATAAACTTAGGAAAAAATATATATTTTATGTAATTAATTTTTTTTCTATTTTATTTTAATGTTTAAGTAGTAGGAACAACATTTCACTCTAATTTAAATATTCCCCTTTATCATTATAGTACAAAAATCTTTATGTTTGTGTGAGCAGACGTAAGACCTTGTTTTAATTGAAGTAAGCTATGAATTTATTTATTAAAATAAATATTTTAATTAAATCATTTTCCCTCTTTTATAATATGCATAAAAATATTTAGATTAAAAGATCTTGGAAAATTTTAAACAAATAAAATCATGACTTAAAAATTCAAACTCCAAAACTAAAATCCTTGAGCCTATTCAAAAATAAGAATGTTAGAATAGGGTATGAAAATCCATCAAATCATGTAATAGAAAGAGGATTTATGTTTGACATAGTAGTTGCAAATTTCCTAGTACATATGCATGTAATGAATTTTGTCATCATTTTATGAATTGCAATTTAAAGGGTTTCCTTTTAACTATTTACTGTAGGGTTCTCTTCCACTTTTAATAACTCCTTTTCTATGTTTGATGACATGTCCATAGCATGGAAAGCATTAAATTAGTGTGTTTTGGATGTGGTTAAAATTACATTTGGATCTTAAAATGATTTTGAAATAACTTCTATTTTAAAATTCTACAAATAAATAAAATTGTTTCTAAGGTTTATGTTGGGTTTATGTTTTCCTTGAAATAGTTAATAGTTTTGACAAACCATACAAGGTATCAATGGTGATCTTTTTGAATTTGAATTATAGTTTATTTCCACCCATATTTCTATATTAGTTCTATTTATACTACACATTTCACTATTCACTATGTAAGAAAGGATTGTCTAATTGGAGAAAGAATTTAGGATAGCCAAATTTCTTAACATAGAAGTTTAGAAACAAAAACCACATTTTAACAATGATAATCAACTCATTTTTAAAGGCACAAAAGTATTGTGATCAAGTTTTAAGAGTAAATGAAATATTTGTGTGACTATGAGAGGAAGTGAAAAAATACTATAAAAGTTCATATTTTTACATGTGTATTTTTGTAGTCTTTAATGTGATGATTTGTATAAAAGTAGAATATGATAATAAGCAAGCATTAAAAAATCAAATACATTCAATAAGTGAAGGTGTTACTACCATTTTGTATAGCATGTAAGAAATGGAGAAGTTTATGATTCCTTCTAATTTATAAGAATAATGCACAGTTTGTTATGTATTATTATGAAAAATTGATGTTATTATTGGAAAGATACATGACTTAAAATATGATGATAAATTTATCCAAGTTCTTATGGTTAATATTTATTGTGATACTCTTGGCCATCTTTAGACATAATCATCAATATTAGTTATTTTAAAATATCTTCAAAATTGCTTATTTCTCATAAATGATGTCTAAGAATGCTATCAAAGTGTTGATATAGACAAAATTTTAAGACTTTTTTAGCTGAGCAAAGCATATAATGGCTTTAAAGATATAAATGTACGTTGTTTAAGTAAACTACTATATATTTTTTATTCATTCAATTCTTAACACTTCTCTAAGGGCTTCAAGGCTTGTGGAAATAAGAGAATAATACATTTATGGAGGGATGTAACACAAATTTCTAACTGACTTGGTGTAGTACAATTATTTTTTGAATGTATAGATTAGGCTTCCATGACAAAGTCCTAAATAGATATCTTCTCATGTCCAAAATTCACTATATTATGAAGATTAGATGTTAAATCTAAATATAATTTTGTAGAATTTTTATGTTTGATTGTTGAAGTTTGAAGAGAGAAAATAAATCTTTAATAGATATGTAATAAGATAAATATAACAACATAACACATTTTAATTGTATAATAATAGGTTGTGATAATAAATAAGTATTACACTTCCAAATCCCTTTGATGATACACCCAACAATGTTTAGACTATAAAACTATACAACTCTATAAATTCTAACAAAGTGTAAAACACAAAAAATACAACTTTATTAAAATAATACATTTTAAAAATTAGTGACATTGTAAAAATAAGCTATAATAGACCTTTCATTTGAATTAGAATATGTGTAAGAGTAGCTTATTTTTACAATGTCACTAATTTTTAAAATGTATTATTTTAAAAAAGTTGTATTTCTGGTCACTAATAGGTCTATTTTTGCAGAGCCACGGCAGATGAATACTATAAAATTGTTGATAGCCACTACTATTCATTACTTTACCCACTGAATACCACAGGTAATAGCTCTGCCAAAAAGATAACACCACTTAAGAATAAAACTAAGAATATTTATGCCCGCTGTTTCATAACACCTTCCTTCCGTGCTATTACTAGTAATTTAGCAGAGCTCGGGTAAAGGCAATCCCAAATGCTTATAACCAGCTGTACAACAAGCATACCAAGCGGACAAGGGTAACAAACGTACCCAAGCATGATTTTATAATACTCTCTAATAAAGTATAAGTTAAACCTCAAAATCAAGCATTGCCACTCAACGGTAAGTGGGATTTTGGTCACTGTAAGGAGACAAGATTCTTTCGCTTTTTATCAAAATCTATAACAGATAGACAGATATTTGTCTATCTTGGAAAGAACTTGAAAATGGTTAAAGATTTGACATTCGATCCCACAGACTGATGGTTTCGTAAACATCATTAAAAATCAATCATTCATTCATTTATTTTAATTCATTTTAATTACAATCAATGAGATAAAGGTGAAGTATCTCATCATGCATTGAAACATCAATAACATGCACAAAACTTTGAGGAATGACAATATTACAGCGTTTTGCGAGTACGGATTAAAATTAAACTCTGGATCTATCAATAAATTCGGGACATAAAAAACAGATTTACTTTTACTGTGGGGTTAAATTACCTTGTTCTCTTGTATTAACCGCGTCAATGGCGACGGTGACAGGCACAACGTCTGTGCGAGCGGGTGGAGGAAATGGAGCAGCGTGTGTAGGAAATGGAGAGGCGCTGCAGATGGGGCATCTACCGTGGCTCTGCAACCACCTCTTTACGCACTCCACGTGGAAATTATGTCGACACACTGGCAGCGACAACGCCGGCTGTTCGGCTTCGTCGTAATTACAGAGGCAAATAACGCACTGCTCTCCGCTCCCGTCTTCCACCTCGTCTTTAAATCTCCTGTAATTGAACAACGGCATGTCCACGTCCACCGTCTGCCTCGCGGTTGACGTTGGAGGCGACTGCTCCGCTTGCGGAGGCTCCGCGTCGACCTTTTTACTGAAGGCCACGTATGTCACCAGTAAAAGAACCGATGCATAGGCGATGTAGAAATAGGGTGAATGGAACTGAAACACGAATTTGAAAAGAAAGAGGGGAATAGCGAATATGAAGATCACCCATACAATTATGAGGCACAAGATGCATGGCGACGAAGCGCAGCACCGCCTCCTTGCAATTAGCGGCATGCTCTGTAATTATCCTCTGCTTTTTGTGGGAATTGGCATGGCTAAGTAGGGGTTTGACAGAAAACCCTGTCTAACTATAGTAAACTGCCGAACGGAATCTGCAGACAGGAAATAATAATATGTTGTGGCCGGCAAGCATCACCACAGCCAAAACGCCTCAAATGTCGACATTTAAGACTTCCTCTTAATTTCTTTCTTTCGTTGTCGGCCTTTTTCTTTTTCATGTCTTCGTTGCCAATACAGATCTAATTATTTTGTTTTTTCCGTTGTCCCTTCTCTACCTTGTTATTCACGGACACGGCATTGTTTATTAGTACGCAATACTATTGTAATTGAGTTTTGTTTTGTTTTTTTTAACAATTTATTAATAAATTGTTTTCAACTAATTAAAAACAAAAAGATTGAAATAAAATTTAATCTCTTAATATGTAAAATATTTAACGATATTATTTTTGTTGAATATTTTGCTATTTTATTAGGAATGGGTTTTATCTTGACATTATTATGAATCACCTTATTGCATATTTATGTTCTATTTTTTTCTAATATATTAAATAAGTATTATAAATACAAGGTGCTACAAATGTGTTCTATCAAGCTAAAATATAGGTACACAATCATTTTGTCCACAACTCACCTTAAAAAATAAAAAATATTAATGTGTTAATCATTATGTTAAATTTATATTTTTTTAATTATTTATTATTATTATTCATATTAAAATAACTTTAATGCCATCAAGGTAGAATATAGACATGCAGCTATTTTTTCCATTAAATACAATATCCTAAAATTTATATTATAATGATTAATATATTATTTACTAATTTTAATAATACTAATATTAATGTGTTATATTTTATATAATGATTATGTAAAAATTCAATACATTTAATTTTTAATTTGTGTTTTGATTTTTTTATTAATATATTACTGATATAATTCTTCTCTTTATAAAATATATTTGTAGGAAGTATTTATGTTTTTATTAATATTATTAATATAATTTTTCTTTTCATAATAAAATTATTTTAATAATAATTCATAGATTTATTTTTTAAAATTCATGTACTAAATGTTTTAATATAATATTTTAAAATAATATTATTTTATAAATCTTGAATATATAACTATAAAATTAATATTAGGTAAATAAAATAATAAATTATGAACTTCACTAAATTACTATATAGAAATGTAAATAACTAATTAACAAAAATAAAATACTATAATTAACAAAACTTATATTTAATTTTATTCACATTAATAAAACTTACATTTAATTATTTTCAACCCTACAAAACTATAATTACAATACTATAAAGGCAAGTACTTGCCACTATGTGACACTTGTTTAAGAAGAGTATTGGGGGATTGAAAACTTACAAATCAATAAGTGGGTAGAAGATAAAGAAAAGAGGGAAAAATGGAATGCAATATTATTTCAAAAATATGGAATAGGAAAGAGAAAATTTAGTGTTGTGTGATTTCAAGAAGATTTTTGAAATATTTCATAGGAATAAGTTATGACGTAGAATGAATTATTTTGTATCTTAGTACAATTTAAAGCAATTGCCTATAGGCTCATGAAGAGGCTTAGATAAAAATTAGAACTAAAGTAGGTGCTTTCAAAAATTTTAAGAGCAACAACGAAGTTAAGCAAAAATAGCCTTCATATTGCAAATTTAAAGAATGGTTGAATTTGAAAAGTGGAGATGGTGCTTTTTGGGGGGAATATGTTTTCAGGCTTCTTTTGTATGCCAATGATCTTATTTTAATTGTTAGGTTTGCTCAAGGTTTACAAGAGAATTTATTTGGCCTTGAGTACTTTTGTTACACCCCAATTGTGAAGTTACTATTTACTATTACTACATAGGGTAAATATGAATGTAATGTGAATTTTTGAGATGAATAAAATTACACTTGTACCTTGTTATCAATATGAATATTATCTCATTTGATGTTATCTCAGTTGATGTTATTCATGGTGAGATACTGCATATAAGCAAATAAATGGTTATTGAATTATTATTATTCTAACTTTGGAAATGCTTATATATATATATATATTGCATATGTTGTGAACAATTGACTATCGTGTGCATGTGTTAGTGGATGTAGGTATGTGTTCATTCCTCCAGGCAGAGGGGAAGTATCACTCAAGAGAAGATCTTGGTTGGGTAATCGGTAAAAGTAAACTATCCAAGCATATACACACACCACATTAGAATGATTGAGTTGAGTCAGTTTGTGGGTAGTATACATAGATATACCTACACATACGTGTACATAGAGGTATATACATTTCTACATATATACATGCACACATTTAATATATAATGTGTTTATTATATACTATCTTGCTTGTACTCATATATATATATATATCGAATGAATGCTTACATTATAGGCTTGTGATATATATATTATATATATGTGTGTGTGTGTGTATGTGTAAATATATATTAGTGGTTATATATATATATATATATATATATATATAAATGCATTAGTATTTGAATATATATATATATTATGTATATAATATATATTATATATAATAATATATATTTAACATATTATATATGTTATTTGAAAATCGACTAACTCTTATTAAAGTTGATTTATTAAAGGCTATTTATAGTTGATAAAGACTATGAAATGGAGGTCAATTATAGTCATTATTGGCCATGTCAAATGATGTCGATTTAATAGTTATATTAGATAATGCATTGTTCAATTTAGTTAGTAGTTTCCAGTTATATGGATGTGTTGTAATTCATGAATGTAATTCTATAGTTTTGAATTGAATTCTATAGCTTCATGTTGGTTTCATACTCTGGAAGAATTAGCTAGGTTAGGACACTATAATTTTTAACAATTGAAAATTATAGTACTAAGCATTAGGTACCCATAGCATAAGGTAATAGTTTATCTTTATTCCCCTATTTTATGAATTGAATTTTTTTACTTCATTTTCTAGTTTTTGTAGTCTTTCATACTACACTAAATTAAATACGGTGCTCCACCTTTTAGGAGATGGAATACACAAAAGAAGAGGAGTAGGGTCCTCCTTTCATATTTCACTTTCAGTTTATTAAAGGAAACCCTAGAAATCTCAACCTAATGATTCATTTAGGAAAAGAGATTGCTACAAGGTCTCCTTAGGTATGATTAAAGAGGGGTTCACCACTAATCAAATGCTTAGAAAGAAGGAAATGAAAGTAATATGCAAATCTAGTTGTGTAACCTAGAAAATGAACTTGAAATCAGAATAACAGACTAAGGTTAAACCGAGAAGTACCTGGAAGACTAGAGATACCTGAAACAAGGTCTACAATCCTAAAATATTGACTTTTGATGTGAACTAGGACTCATATTCCAGAATGGGTGATATAGCCCCATTTTAGGGTTTTTGGTTGAATCTGGAATCTGCAACTCATAAACTAGGATCTACAGAAAATGGCTAAAAAGTGGTATGTACTAGGACTCATATGCAGAAGAGTGGTGAGTTGAAATACAAGTATGGGTATATCTTTTTGAGAATCATGAAAAGTAGAAAGCGATATGATGGGTATTTGTAGGGTACCGGTAGCGACATTTTACACCCAAAATTGATGAAATGAAAAGGGTTTTTAAAGGAGATTCTCGAAACTTTCCACCAATATAAATTATGTTTTACTTTGAATTTAATAAATGAATTATTATTTCATTTTCTATTTTGAATTCTGACTAAAAGTCCTTATTGATAGAATTTTGATTAGAAAAAACATCATTTTAAAACTTTCAAGCGATTATCATTTTGGAGATCAAAACATGCATCACATTCTATACTTTTGCATACTATGAGAGATAAAAAAGAAAAAAATGAATTTCATGAGATTTTGAAGCCAAAGTTAAAAGGTGAGTGCGGTGTCTAGTTTTATATTTTTAAAGTTGTAATAAAATTCATAATTAATTATTTACTTGGAAAAATTTACAAAAAAAATATGCATCGCATTGGGACATGAGTCCTATACTTATATCTAGAATCTTACAAAAATATATTATCATTTTATTGTAGTTAGAGTGGTTATACAAACACCTACTTTTTATTTTTCCTTGAAATTTAAGTGCTACTGCATTGGGGAATTTCAAATTTTCACCAAATATATGCTTATATATATTAAATAAACTAAAAGTAGTTTAGAAACTACATTCCAATTTCTATAGATTCTATTCTTACAAATTTTTGAAATAATATAAGATGCTTGTTTAAATTTTTTTATATCAAGAGTTGCTAAACTCTGATTTTTATAATTTTTTGCCTTTTAAGGGCCTTTTTTCCATGATGATCCACGCGCCAAATATTGATCGCGCCGTATAGCGGAAGGGATCTATGACAATTGTTGCGAGTGATTACGAACAAAGGTGTAAAGACATCAATAATGAAGTAACAGGAACATTAATCAGAGAAGATTCAAAAACATAGAATCAAGAGAGAGATAAGATAACACCGATTTGATTACGGAGTTCGTCCGAGTGGACTACGTCTCCGGGTCGAGCTCAAACGAGTGACCACTCTATTGATATGTTCTGGAATACAGTACAAACTCCACGAGCCTCCTGCTTACAATGTCTTGTAGACTTCCACAAAGTTATCCAAAAATTCTCTCACTCACACCCCTTGGAAGATGACAAAGAGTAAGGAAAATAACTTTGACTAATACAAGACTATTACAACTCTCAGAACATCAATACATCCCAAAATATTCTCCTAATTCCCTAAGAAATTCTCTCACAAAAAGCCTCACAAAGACTAAGAGAAAGGGAAAACAAAAGAAGAATGATCAGATGCTTCATCAATTGATGGATGAGTGATCAACTCCTGAGTGATGAAAAATGCTCCAAGCCTTCCTCCTTTTATACTTGGAGTTTTCCCAATATGGTGAAAACCATAAAATCTCCAAAATCTCCCTTATTCCTCCATTTACATATAAATCTTTATCAAAAATCTTCATATCTCCTAAAAATCAAAACAATAACCCCTTAATTTTTTAAATTAATTCGGGGCCCTTTGTTTAAATGATTCTCAGGCTATTAGTTTGGGAGGTTTGGATTTTATTACATTCCATAGCCTTTCAAAAGCTATTAAAAAGGAAATTGGGATTACCACTCGGTTAAATCAAACCGAGCCCCCTAAATATTTGACAAGATTTCGTGGCCTAACGCTAAGCCCAAATTTTGGGAGCCCGACGGTTTCGGGTTCAACTCCCGGCCGTCGGTTCCTTTACTGCCAAATTTTGACTACCTCATAACAAAATAAACCGCCCGCAATACTCGGTCAGGTGCGAATGGCTTGGTGCAACGGCCCGGCGGCGGTTTCGGTCAACAGATGGTTGGGGTTCGAATCCTTCGGCCCACATTTTTTTTTTTTTTAAAACAAACGAAATATTCAACCATCCGCGCCAAAGGAGGGAACGAGGGGCCACGTGGCGCATCCTCCCAGTTCCACGTGGCAGGATTTCATTTGACACCACCTTCCACGCAGTTGCCGAGTCACCATGCCAGCTTTGCCACGTGTCAACCAGAGATTCTTCAGGCCATCCACGTCAACTGCCACGTCACCAAATGACTCAGCTGCCCAGTCAGCATCCCTGTCAACTGCCACGTGGACTGTAAGACTGCCACGTCATCAAGTGGACACGTGTCCACACCTCATTGGTCCCCGTCACCCGTACTGCCTATGTGGCAATGATGACATCATCATAGTACGGACTGACACGTGTCAAGATGCTATTGGTCCACGTTATCATCCGTACGATGACGAGTTTGCCAAGTCAGCAGGATGACGTCATGCTGACGTCAGCAACCGTACCTCATGGTATTGGGTCAACTGCAACTTTGACTGGCTATAACTCTCGCGTACGTGCTCCGTTTTTGACGAAACGAACGCCGTTGGAATCGTGACGATGAGACCTTCGCGATGACACCATCTTTGACTAATTTGGTGACAATTAATTTTTCCACCTTTTTCTCGTCCTGAATGCTGAGTTGACCGACCTTTGACCAAACTTTGACTGTCAATATCTCGGACATACGGACTCGAAATTCAACGAAACGAACTTTGTTGTGATCGTGTCGACGAGCCCTCCGAACTGACACTACTTTCGGCCGATTCTGAGTCCATCAACTTTTTGCCTCCTGACGGCCCCCTGGTCAAAGGGTTGACCCAACTTTGACTGCGCGTAACTTGAGCAAACAGACTCCTTTTTCGCCGGTTCAAGTTGCGCCGGATTCAGAATTCAGTGCTCTATGTGATGGCATTGCTTCCAAGAGAAATTGGAACACTTCAATTTCAGGTCCTGAAGATCCACGGATCCGGTTACTTCATGATTTTATCATTTATCACACCTTGGTGTAGTGTTTATTGGTAGACTTTCTATGAGTTGATCATTTTTAAATTTGGCATTACACATATAGTGGGAGTTCTTGGATATGTATGTTCTTCATTGATAGGTTTGATACATGGAGATTTATTATTGTTTATGGGTTGGACATATGTTGTCATGAGTTTTGTAACATTCTCAATGTTTTACCCTTTGATTTTTACCTATGCTTTAACCCACATGTGAAAAATTTATGTTTTCCAACATAAAGCAATTAAAATTTTATTTTCTAATTCAATAACAAGATGTACATTTGGAATAAACCCATTTCAAACTCCTATTGCATTTCAATAATAAAAGATGCATTTTCAAAATAATCTCATTTCAAATTTCCATTGCATGGATTATTTCAAATTTTTGTTGCATTTCCATAAAGTACATTGCATAATCGTAGTGATGATTTCATATTACATAATCACATATAATTATAATATATTTTCCAATTACAATTTCCATAAAGATAGAGATTCATGAATACATGCATAGCTTCCAAGAGTTTAATGAAATAAAGTACAAATGTTCCAGATGTCCCTTCCTAGGAATACATCCTAGATGTCCCCAACATTGGTGCGTACATTCTAGATTTCCCCATTATTGGTGCATACATTCTAGTTGTCCCCAATACTAGTGCATACATCCTCAAATCTAGACCGAAAATTGTATGAGGGAGAGCATCACTCAAGCACTTTTCCACCAACCATGGACTTACTAGGTAACTGGTAAGATGGTCCTTCCCTTCGACGAATAGATTGGTTTGATAACTTCATAATACTAGCCTTCCTAAGCATGGTGTTGTGTCCTGCATATCTAGAGCAACCATACATTGGCTACAACCTACATGTATGACGTTCCCTTCCTAGTATGCAAACATGGATCATAGTGAACTGACAATGTAAATAGTGGCTACTTACACCACTTTGGCCAAAGAATTCAACACCCAGTACTTCAAGTGAAAATCATATTTTCACCCACCTTTTAGCTCAATTTGGTAAATGACCACACACACTCTTTCCATTTGCAATTCCCTCCCTAAATTTTTACACTAATTTCACACAACCAAGTAAAATAATTAAAGATTTACTTCACACAAATAATTACTAATGATATTTTTGTTGCTACATCCCCATGAAAGATTGACTTATAAATTTGATATTATAAATAGTCATCCAATATTCAGAACTGATAATAATGAAACATCAATATTGACATGAATACTAATCATAGTATTGATATTATAATTAATTACTCATGTAACTAAAAGATTGGTTAATACTTTAATTCTATAATAGCAATGTTAATGTGCAATTAGACTTCATTAACAAGTAAAATGAATATAAATTAATGAAATAGTGTCTCATATATGATGACTTAGTCAAGATGAAGAGCAGGGTCAGTATAGAATCATATCATATCACGTCCAACCCGTAAGCTCTGTGAATCCTAAGAAGACTTTGTGAGGATCGGGGACTCTTTGTTTAGACTACAGAACTTGCAAACAGAACACAAAGATCAAAGTATTAGGGGAGTTAAATAAAAAAGTTACTAAAACATGGCACAATTTAAAAAAATAAAAATCTAAAGCATGTTAACAAAGAATAGAATGTGTGACTGTCTAGAGAGATAAGTTTATGAGAGAAGGCTGCCAATGCTCCATTTTATTTTATTTTTGATTCCTCTATTATATCTATTTTAGTAATAAACTAACTATTGTCTACAACTAAGATAAATAACTCCTCATATGTATTATCTTCTTTGTTTCAAGAGCCTGATTCATTAAATAGGACATCTATCATTATTGATAGTACTAGTTTAGTCACTCTTGAATTAAGGAAATAATTCATGACTCACTTCACAAATTAGCCTCTATTGAGGCAAAGGTTGATACCTTTCATAGTTAACATAATATATCATAGCATAGCTCAAAAATGCATGATGAAATGATGATACTCACTAGCTCTTATAAGGTCTTAATTTCATGGAAGTCCTGCACCTAGGAAACCTACAAGCATATAGAACAACAATGCATACAAATACCTGGAAATTTTATATACAAAAGATATAGGAAACCTTATGCTTGCAGACGAATGCATATACAATGAACAATTGAAGCACCAACCATACAGAAAGAAGTATCTAAACGAAAATGGAAAAACCAATACCTATTGTATATATATACAAGAAATATACATGCAAACGAAAACAATAATGGGTATATGATTTACTAGTTTATCAAGTAAGGAATATAGTGGCGACATTAAAGAAACTTGATTTCTAAATCTTATAAGAGCCTGATGCTACAATTTCATCAATGAAACACCAATACATCTAAATTTGATTATCTTGAAAGTTTAGTATTACACAAGAAAATTTGTCTTCTATACCAAGACTGAGCCAAATAAAGGGGAAAAAACACTAGAACCTTTTCACATTATTCAAAGAAAAAACAACTAAAAGGCTTCTTGTACAAAGACGTTATTTCTCAATTATCAAAGCAATATTATCGTGATGCTTTATAGAATAGTCTATGGTGTTTTATCCTTTCACTAATCAATCAAAATAAGGAGGTGTTGGTATAAACAAATTTTATCTGCTATACTTTATAATTTCATTACCAACACTTTCAACTGCAAACAAATTTCAAAACTTACAACCAATTCTAGGGTAGAGTAATGAGAAATTATGAACTTTAAACTATGAAAATTGGACAAACATTCATTAGCACAACCACAATATTTGACATCTAGTGCAAACACATATTGTAGAGGACAAACTGAGCAATTAGTGAAACAATAATAATGCCCCATTTCAAGAATCACTGACCAAGAAAATGATTAACAGTGAATCAACTAACCTGCTATCTGAAATCTAAAAACAAAATACATAGAAAATTCCTCTGCTCCCACCTCAAACCACCAGCAATTTATTTATTATTAAAAGAAACGGTTAAGATTAATAATTGCAATTTAACTAGTCATTGATAAAACATAATCATCTCAAACAAATGTTTTGAACATAATCGTTCGACATTAGATAATAGATTAACTATCATTAGCTATCAGGTAATTCCTTTCCGTGATTCAATGGTAAACTTCAAAATGTTTTAAGATTGGAAACTATCTTATCACCATTATCAACAAAATAAAAATCAAATGGTTTTAGGGTAGTGCTATTGGTAGATTCTAATTATATTGAACGAATAGAAAAGATTACAAAAATCTACAAGTCTTTAGTTATCCAGTTCATAATTCAAAACATGCTTTGGATCTCAAACTCTACTGAATAGAAAACTTGCCTAAAAGAAATCACGTTACCAAATGGAAGAGCTATTCACATATTATAGAGAATTAAATTTAAGCAAGTAGGTCTATCCATTTAAGAGCATTCTTTTTTTCTCTATGTTGATTTAAACTTATCTTTAATATAGATTTCTAATAGAATGCCTGTAACCACAATAACCCCAAATCATTACCATTGCGCCTCGAAATGAGTCAGGTAGGTTGAACCAAATTACAGAGTACATAAATAGACCTCCTTTCTAACTGTAATCCTAAATATTTGGTTAGCATTGTGCTATAGATTCTCACACTTCCAATTAAACCACTCTCTAGAACCCTACAAATTAACATTGTTACCAATAGCTTAACAATCCCCTCCCCCCATAGCCAAAGCACTATTTGCATTAAGACCATCGACACATGGTAATGAGCGGTTAGGGAGGTTGAACTAATTTAGGAAGTTACCAAGAATTCGCATATGTAGCAAATAACCCTTTTGTTACCCGAATAGTTGTGAAGAATCGTGAACAATCATTAAAGTGAAATCTTCCTATTGCATAAAGCATCAAATTATATAGTTTTTAGTTCAATTTTTGGGAGGGGCATTACACCATTCATAATATAATTTCAATTCAAAAGGTGATGACATAACAAACTAACTAACTAGGTTATTCCATTTTCCATACATTATCCTAACCCCAAGAATAACCAAGTTAATCATACATGCACATATACTAAGTGACTAACTAGATTACTCCCTTTCACATGGATTATCCTAACCTTGGGAACAACCTAATTAACCATACATTAATCATTCCAAACATTAAATGACTCCATTTCAAAAGGTATAGTCACAACATTAAGTGTCTTCATTTCAAAAGTATGATCTCATCAATAAATGACTTCATTTTAAAAGTATGATCTCAACAATAAATGATTTCAATCAAAAGTATGATCTCAACAATAAATGACTTCAATCAAAAGTATGATCTCATCAATAAATGACTCAAGCATTTGCATGTTTACAATGTTCACCACATTCATATCTAAATTGGAGGACATTATCAAATTGTGAGGATTTTGTGCTTCTACACCTATAGTCCTCTTCACAACATGGCTTTGGGTTGTCATAGCATAAGTCCTCTCCTAGAATTTCGTGACTAGGATTAGAATCTTAGTCAAGAATAAGAAAATAGCATAATCAGAATATGTTTTTATCAACCCTAATGTTGAATATTGATATAACAATCAAGTATAAACCTTAACCCTAGGGAAAAGACTTTTGTCCCACCTTCAAGGAGATAGGAATTATTAAACAAGTTTAGATTATCAATAAGGTTTTCATAACATCACAACCTATCAATGATGACATGTCTATCATGCTATCATTCTCGTTGTATTACTAACCTCATTATCCATAAAGGTTTACCCAACATCATAAGCAAACAAATTCAAGATAACACTTCAATGTAATATTAATTCCCATAATTCATAACCTATGAAGTATTTATAATATATGACAATTTAGGTATTTAAGTTAATATACTAAGATTATCTCATATAACCTATAATTTCAACAATTGGAATATATATGTATATATATAGTCTCAACCAATAAGATCTCATAATAAATCACCCAAATATCATGCAAGCTCCTTAAAATAAGAATGATCAAAAGATCAAACAAGCAAGTTCAACAAACAAATGATTCATCTTTCCACAAGCACTTGCATTCAAATATGATTCAACATAAAATGAATGAAGAAGTCAAATCAGCATGCCTAAATTTTATAGCTCCCAACAAAGATATTGTTTCCCAAGCTCAATCCCATAGTCATGCTTGCTTCTCCTTCTAAGATCAACCTATCTCCAATTCTAGAACCTCAATAAGCTCTCAACAATATGTAAATATTCTAAAATAAATATCTTTCCTTACTAAGCTCTCAACAACTCTCTCACATAGAAAACTAAAACGGAATTACGAATAAGAAATCAAAATAAATTAGTGTAACAAAAGGTAGAGGAATTGTCTCTATTTATACTTAAAACTGAGCAACTTAATGCTATAAATAGGCTACTAAATCCACCACCTTTTCTCTCCTTTCTGCCATTACTCCTACAACAAACTAACAAAGCATCAACTCAACCCATTTAGAATGAAATATGGCTGCTTTAACTCATAATTTACAACACATAAACAATCCAAATATTTCTAGCCTCTTAAAATAGATGAGTCGCACCTATTCAAGTGACACGGTGACTCTTTTATTGAGTCAAAGCACAACAAAACACATCTACAGGTTTCCTAATTTTTATGCAAGTTGACTATCCTCATGAGCTTCAACCATCTTTTCTTTGACAAAGTCTACAAGCTTATTTGCAGTCGAGTGTGGAAAACACTTCTATTTGCTTCATTCTTCCTTACATGGCTCTGCTTACTTTACACCTCAACATTCTTATGTGTTGGTTTTCATTATCAATAACTTTTATATATATTAAAATGCCTCACAACAACGTGTTTTTCATGTGCCTCAAAAACTTAGAATATTATTCATGTTGTATATAGTGTTCTCTTTAACTTATGCACCAACTTATTCTCATTCCATGTGCTGAATTAACTCTCCCTCATGCACTTTATAAGTGCAAAAAGTATTCACATTATTTTGGCTTTTGTTTAAGCTAATGGCCTTTACAAGACTTGTACTATATATGCACTATGTTTACTTTGTAAACATTTCAAAATTCTTTTACATATATATCGATATATATATTATTAATATGCACATATAATATAACTTCCATTATTATATTAATTATTTATGTATTAATATATATATATACATGTTTATTAAATCATTATTTTCTAATCACAAATACATTAACAAATATATATAATATAAACATATACACACACACACATATATACATATTTATGTACACTTATTAATACTTACATATATGCCCATATATATTATTATTTTAATATCCATAATAGACACATATATATTCATATTCATTGATGGGTATATACACAAAGTATATAGACATATATATGTCATATAGCAATCGATACCCTCATGTGTATGATGTATCCATTCATGGGCACACATAAGTATTCCTACTTTCGTATACACACATATGTATTCAATCACATGCATGAGCTATCTTTTTCACATACATATATACATATATACATTCTACGTATATAATTATCGACTAATATATAAGCATAAATACCTGAAGAAAAACATACACACTATACAAAGATCAGTTTTGTAATCCAACTAAGGAACAATCAAGAAATCAAATTTCAAAGCCAAAACCTATTTCAAATCATCCCCAAACAATGACTAAAGGTTTACTTACAATTCTCGAACTAACTTGACTTAACTTGACCAAACTAGGCTGTGAGTGTGTGATAGCTCAAATAGGCACTTTAGGGTTACCAAATCGAGCTCCTCTCCTAAGTGATACCCCCCCTCTCTTACCTAAGGGATTGATTCTTTCCTGCATCCAACTTAGGGCATCACAAAGGTAGTTAGTCAATCGCATGAAATTCATTTGCATCTTCAAAGCATTAAATTATCTACATTGCATTATACATTCATTCATCACATTTTCCATCAGTATATACAAAATATAATCATGCATTAAAATATTTGGTAATTCTCACAATGAAGTGTAGCATATCAAAATTATTTTACATCAGATTTACTCATAAAGAAAAAAGTAATCTGGTAAATAAGAAATGAGGTGTAACAAGTTTACTAATGTTTTTGATACCTAGGAGGTATTGATGGTTGGATATATTAGCATGTGTTTTGGATGCTATTTTTGATCATGTGGTTTTTTACCTTTGACAACAACTTGGTTGGAGCCTTTGTTATCACTTGAATTTGATATTTGTGTTCTTGGATTGGTGCGTCTTCACCTTGGCATGTTCATTTTCTTCCATAGGTGGCAAGTTGGAGGATGAGAGGACTTCTTGCTTGAGATGATGGTCACTTTGATTTTATTTCAGGTATCTTGATAGATCACGACAGCATGTTGGAGATTCATGTGGTTACATGTATAGTTATGATGATTTATTTCATTGATTGACCCTTATGTAATGTATACACCAAGTGGGGGAATGTTAGGATATGGTGTTGTACACCATTGCATAAATTGATTTATTATAATGTTGTAATTAAATAATCAATTAATTGTGGTGTAGCTAGGAGGTGTGTTTAGCCACATTAGATAGTTATTTGGGACTTGTAAAGTTGTATTGTAACATTGGATTATTATTTAATATGTGGGAGATGTAGGATAATAATTTAATATTTGGGGAAATAATTTAATAAAGTAAAAAATTAGTACCCAATATTAAATGAGGGGCCAACGGTTTTGTGTTCACATGGTTTTGTGGCACATGGTTTTATCTTACCACTTGGTTGTATTTGTGTGGGCTTGTATCTATAAAAGAAAACACATGTTTAGTGGTGAAGGTTGGACGAGTGGGTGAATGGGTTATCATTATTGAGTCTTTCTGAGGAGTGCATATGTGAAATATAGCATGGGATGTGTTGATTCATGCTCGTACATATGAAGGATACATTGGAGAGGCTTTATGCTTCAAAATTATTCATCATAACTCTGTAAGTGCATGCCCTATTTTATTACTAAATAATGATGGAGTATGTATGATTTTGGAGGTTAGGCTTTTCCCTCCTAAGGGTTTTCCTAGGGTATGTCTTGTGTTATCTTGTGGCTTGTCTATTTCATCTATGCATTTGGTTATTTTGTAGCTTTCATGGATGCTTTTATCTCATAGGGTTATGTAGGAAATAGATTAAATGAACTGAGAATTGATGCATTATTTCCTAATAGCAACCACAAAACCCTCGAAAACAAGTCAAAATAGGCCAAAATGTCATGAAAAATGAAGTTTTCAACCAAACATATGAAATAGGTAGAGGAAGAGAGGAGTAGAGGAGCAGAGGGAAAAATTAGATCTTGACTAAAAATAATTCAATTTTTTACGACCTTTTTGTACTCTACGGATTTGTATAGTACCATATGGATTTGTATGATACAATAAAGTACAAGAATTACAAATTTGAAAAAAAATGAAAGTTACAAAATTGATAAAATGAAAGAAATTTTTCATTTCTCATGCCTTCTAAAATGGCATTGTCCATTTGGCTCAATGATGCTCCAATGATAGGTCTATGTGTAGGATTCACCTTGATGTAGGAAGGAATGTGCTCTCTTGGCTCTAGTACCATGTTGGAGAATGCCAAGATATAAAAGAATGAAACAACCTTCCACTAGTGAAATAAATATGATCATAATAGTATATCTATCATATACAAATGAGAGTTTGTAAATAAAAATATCAACCTTTCATATATAGGAAAGGATGAGTAGGTGAGAAGGTAGGAGCGAAACTTTTACTACCCCTCTAAAGGTGAAACACTTGTCATCTTACTTAGAAATTGTGCATTAATAGGTGTCTCAAATGATGAGAAAACATGTCTCAACCACATGAGGTGAGACAAAATTATGAAAAATATTAAGTAAAATTAAGCTAAGTGTGAATAGGTCAATTCTAGAAATGTGATTAGCTAACTAGTTTGATAATGACTATTTATACTAACATATAAAACATAAGTTTTCATTGTGTATTTACTTTGTTATGTACTAATGACAAATCAATATCTTTTATAGATTATCTATCTTCAAAGGATGATGAGTCTTGAATGGAGGAGAAGATAATGACCTTAGAGAGACTTGAAACCTAAGACCTTTTTATTTTTCCTAAGGAAATAAATCACATTGGTTGTAAATGGGTGTATAAGAAGAAATTAGTTCAAATGGACATTTAGAGTGGTACAAGGCCCATACTAGAAGCTAAGGGCTACTACTAGGGAAAGTTGATTTTGTTTAAATATTATCCATTATTAAATTCATATTATCCATTATTCAACATGTTATTTTAAATACAATAAATGAGTGTTAAAATTGTTTTTCTTACATGTGGATCTTGAGGAGATGATTTAAATATGTGATAACTTAGTAGTTTTGTAATGAAAGGGAAAGACCATTTGGTTTGTAGATTAAACTAATGATTGCATGGATTAAAGAAGTCACTCCACATGTTGTACTAGAATTTTTATTCATTTACACTAATAATGAGTTTTTATAAGATATGAAGATCATCATGTTTATGTTAAAATTATTGATGATTAGATTTTATTCATTACATTATACATGGATGACATGTTTACTAGTAACATCTAGGTGATGATTAGGGAGCTGCTAAAAACTCATCTTACTATATAATTGATATGAAGGATTTGGAAGTTGAAAATTAAATTCTTGGTATAGAAATCAATATGGATAGGGTACATAGAAATCTTTGGTTAAATTAGAGTATTTTGATCTCATTTTGTAATGGTTTAGTATAAATGATTGTAAACTTGTTAGTATTCCCTTTCTAGTTAGAAATAAACTTTTTTAATGTGTTCCAAATTTACCAATGATTTTATAGATACATCTAACATTATTTACAAGTGTTATTGGTAGCCTGATTTATGTAATGGTTTGTACTAGACCAAAATTATTCAAGTAGTGGTGGTATTGAGTAGCTTTATGTCTAACCCTAGTAAGGACCATTGGACTTATGTAGAGAGGGTTAGATATTTTTGAGACTTTTACTACTATGTATGTTATCATAATACTAATGATGTGAATAGGACGTTTGACATATAGAGTTTTGTTGATTTGGATAGTTGAAGGTCCACTAGTGGCTATGTGTTTTCTTTGTTTGGTGATGCAATCAGTTGGATGAGTAAGAGGTATCCTAGGGTTTCTATCTCCACCATTGAAATATAGTATATGAATGATACACATGCCTCTAAGTAGGAGGTATAGTTACAATATTATGTGAAGGTAGTGATTTTGATTGTAAGATGATTACAATTGGTTGTAATAGTTAGATTGTTATCTATTTGGCTAAGAACTCTATGTATCATGCTTGTGCTAAGCACATTGATGTCCAGTATCATTTCATATATGAGATGGTAGAGAATGATAAGGTCATGTTTTATAAAGTTGAAATTCATGATAATGTTTTAGATTCCCTCATGAAACTAATGAGCATGGAGCAATTCTCTTGGTGCAAGGTCATGGGATATTGCACTTGATTTCTTTGATGAGTTCTATGAATGTGACTGCAATGTATAATATCGAGTGGGATAATGTTATGATAGTGTGATATTTAATTACAAATTACAATCCTAATGTACTAATATTGCATCTCCAATATTCTTGGAATGGGTACTTGGATGCCTATATTGTTGAAAGAAATTATTATTTATGATTAATTCTCCTTGTTGACTTTAAATATTAGTTTTAGTACCATTCATGAAGGAGGTCAAGAATAATAGTGGTAGTTATAAATTAATTTAAATTTATTATACTTTCCCAATTCTAGGCACTAGAAAAGTGAGCATAAAGGATCTTTGTTATGTTAGATGGGCCCCACATGAGTTGTGGTCTTCGTAATGAATTATTATACTTGGAGATCCTATGTGAGAAATTAGAGAGTAACATTTCTTATTCATGGATACATTGATTATTCTCATGTGAAGTCCATGTGAGTTCGTTCATTGTGACCTACTCTTATTGGAAGATGGTCTTCAAGTGGGGCAAGTGCTTTTGCATGATACCATAGTTTTGGTAAACCATTATTTTGGGAGACCATATATTTTTTTCCTCTTCCATTTCAATATATTAGAGGCATGCAATAGTAGTTTCATATATCATGTTATTACAAGTACACAAGTGTTGTTGGACTAAAGAAACAAGTGTTGAATATGTAATATTGTTTGACAAAGATTTATATATACTTGAGCCTTTCTTCAATTGTGGTGTTTTTTTTGAAAGGGTTTCTCCATGTACATTTGGTGTTATATGTTGATTTATTAATATGGTTTAATAACATTTTTATAGGCTCTCCATTTCATTTTCACATTGATTTGTTCGTGAACACTAAAATTTATGCATTAAGTTTGATGTTATTGTTGCAATAGTCACATTTTCAAAAATGTCCCAAAGTCATAGAAAAATCATAGAGAAATCCATCACAAGTTGGATCCTTATCATTAGCCATGCTTATGACAAACTCATGCAGGTCATCATTGGGAAATGGTCTATCACAAACCACCCATTGGGAATATGAAAGACAATGCAAACCACATCAAACATTTTTCAAGAGATTGTCCCTATGCAAGATAACACTCTTGGGCTTGAAAAACCTATGTATAATATCAAACAAATGCTTGAACAATTCTAACATTTTTTTCAACTGTGTGTTGGCCTCTTAAATGGATTTGGTTTTCTACATTGGATGCTTAGAATGAAACATATGAAAAAAGAAAAAAAAAATAGAGTGTATTTCCAATCTTAAGCCAATGAAATTTGGCTTTGAATTGGGCCTATATAATGTTATATGCATATGAATCTAGAGCTAGTCCTAATTACACCTCATGGAGTTGCAAAGGCTCATGAAGGAATTGAGACTCACACATAGTACCAACATTGCTAAGCTCCAAGGTTATAGCAACATATGACTATGAGGGATATGAGGAAGTTGGTAGTTGTAAGTGTGCAACAAGAAAAATGTCCAAGTTATGGTAATATACCAATAAACAATCTATTCAATTTAATCCTTTAGATCTGACACCAAATTCCAAATCTATCAAATATACAAAAGCATGGATCCATGCTAAAAGAAAAACATATTTAAAAAAAAAATCACAAGCCTTTTAAAATTTCATTTAAGATTAAACTAAATTAAAGAATATTTGGTTGGAAAATATTATCTCACAAGCACTCAACAAAAGAGAGTAACATCTAGCAAGATAAAAGATGAACTATCTTAATCACTCACATTACCATGACAAAAATTAAACCATGTGTACTTTTTAATTATTTAAATATTCTGTAATTAGCCGATAGGATTCTTATTGTGGACTTCCCAGTCCACAAGAGACCGGCATACCTGTCTCACACCTACAAAACCATTTGCTCACATCGGTAAACAATTTTTAGGCCGACAAACCATTCTCTAATTCTCTATTTCTGAGTTTTTTCGAGGTCACCGCTGATGGGGAGAAACAGTCGGACGTTACCATTCACTTTGTATCGCACCTACTCATAGTTAATAATTTCATTTGTCTCTAGCTCAAGATTCTAGGAATCTACTTATCGTTTATTGTGAGTAGATTGGCGTAGCAACTGTAGGGAGAGAGAGAATGATTCATGCAATTAATGATTTACGGATGTTTATAGATTTTATTTTCCCCTTCAGAATATTTTCTCATCATTCACGCTTTGTTGTTAATTTCCACCACCTTTTTATCACCCTCTATGGCCATAAATATGCTGAATAAAGAACAAAAGAACAAGGCATTAAAGCATGTATTTGACAACTTCCAAGTCTACGATTGGTGGGTTTATGGAAAGGTTTCACAAATTTGAAGTAAATGCAATGAGTAGCCATAAATCCATGGCTCACAACATGTTTGCAGATGTATTTCTGATTAGCCATATGCATAGTATTTTCCACTTTCTGAAACCTGCACAAAATCTTGAGGTGAGTCACTTGCGACGTATTTATGGCTATGCATGTTAATTTCTATAACCAATCAACAAATTAATTTCTTAATAAATTCATAAAAAGAAATTTGATTTATAACAATTAGCACAATTGGGTTAATTAACAACTAATAACAACGGAAGAAAAAATAACAATAATCCAATCAAAAATAGACAATAACACAGATATACCCAAGAAACCCCAATGCGGGGAAAAACCTACAAATTTTGGATCTTCTATTCAGCCTAACAACAAACTTTTCTTTCGAAAATACAATATGAGTTTGCTATAGCAATCTTACATTTATAGAGCATAGCTTCTTTACTTAACGTGCAAGGAAAGAATATTTCCTTGCTTTCTTTGGCTTTAATTACACATAAAATCACTCTTGGATTTATCTTATCCTCACAAACTTAGAAAAATTCTATTAAAGAATAAAAAAACTATTGTTGCTGAAAATCCAACTCGAATTGCTTTAACCATATCTAACTCAATTTGCTTTAAAGAAAATCCACATCCCACCTTTCAAGCTACAAAAATCAACACTCCCTCTTAGCAAGGAAGATGTTTTGCACAACACCCAACTTATCCCTGAAGAACTCAAACTTTCTCTTCATCAAGGCCTTCGTCAGGATATCTGCTATTTGTTCGTCCGTAGGAATGTAATGGAGCTTCACTATCCCCTTCTCCACACAATCTTTGATGAAGTGGTACTCGATCTCAATGTGCTTTGACTTGTCATGAAACACTAGATTCTCATAGAGTTTGATACAACTCTAATTATCATAGTAAATGACTGTAGGATCCAGCTCCTAATCAAAGAACCTAGCTAGAAGTTTCTGAAGCCAAATAGCCCCACATGTAGCCATACTAGTTGCCATATACTCAGCCTCTGTAGAACTCAGTGCAACTGACTTCTATTTCCTGTTGTACCAAGAGACTGCTCCTGATCCCAAACTAAAACTGCACCTTGAAGTGTTCTTCCGGTCAGCTATACTGCCTGCCCAATCTGCATCGATAAACCCCTTGAGCTTCACTCCATCCTGCTGAACATACTTCAACCCATAATCAACTATGCCTTAGAGATATCTCAAAACATGCATCGCAGCTATCCAGTGCACACGTTTAGGTTCCACCATAAACTGACTGAGTGAGTTCACTGCAAAACAAATGTCCGACTTGGTGTTGACCAGATACATAAGAGAGCATATCAACTATCTATATAAAGTCGGGTCCACTAGCTCTGATCTAGAAGCATCAATCTTCTTCCAGTTGGTCACAAGTGGCATTGACATAGGCTTACAGTTTTCCATCCTAAATAGCTTCAAGATATCAATTAAGTACTTCCCTTGTCCAAGGAAGATCTCTCCCTCTTTCTTCCACAACTCCAATCCCAAAAAGTAGTGCATCAACCCAGAGTCCTTCATCTCAAACTCTCCTGTAAGATCCCACTCGCAATGTGCTATGAGCTCCTTTGACCCTATGAGAAATAGGTCATCAACATATAACAACAATATGAGAAGTTTTCCCTTCACCTGAACATAGTATAGGTTTAGATCCACCTCACTCTTGATGAATCCCACACTCTGCAAGTAACTATCAATACATGAATACCACACCCTGGGAGTGTGCTTGAGTCCATACAATGCTCTTTTCAACTTGCATACATGAGAATCCCTCTCATGTGCTTCAAATCCTTCTGGTTTCTCTATGTAAATCTCTTCCTCAATCACCCCATTGAGAAAGGTCATCTTTACATCCATCTAGTGAATCCTCCAACCCATTTGAGCTACTATAGAAATGATAGCTCTTATGGATGAGTACCTGGCTATTGGAGAAAAATTCTCATCATAGTCGACTCCTTCCTTTTGAGAAAACCCCTTAGCCACAAACTGGGCTTTGAACTTCTCCACACTACCATCTACAACATGCTTAATCTTATACAGCCATCTCGAGCCCACCACAGACTTATCTTCTAGTCTTGGTACTACCTCCCACACACTGTTCTTCATGATGGAAGAATACTCTTCCACCATGGCATCTCTCCACACTTGGTGCTTGGATGCCTCCTAAAAGCTGGAAGGTTCTACTTCAATTAATTCACTCATAAGTGCCACATACTCAGAATAACGTTTGGGAGCCCTTCTCTATCTGACTGAATCTTGATGATCACTGATCCGTAAACAAATCGAGCACTTGCTTGTTAAAGTTCACGAGTTAGATTTTCAAAAAGACTTACAATAGTCAATCTAACATCAGGATCTTTTAATTATTGATTTGAACCCAACATGTAAATTCAAATCTTTAATATACTAAGCTCAAAAAAACAACTGCAAGAAATCACAAAAGAATAGAAATGAGATGATAACGGAGTTCACCGAAATCGGCTACGTCTTCGGATTCGTTAGAAAAACGAATCGATCTATTGCCTTCAAGACTTGGAAGTGCCACAAGTTACAAAAAGAAGTCAACTTTCGCCTTACAAGAGGCCTCCAGAAAGCAGCTTCGCCTATGACAACTACTCCCACGTCGGCAAGACGTTCTTGTAGAAGAACAACAAGAAGCTTACAAAGCATTTACAAAGACTATGCAAAGTCTTACCAAGTTTCAAAAATCTCCTCCTGAGATTACTTGGCTTGCAGAAGAAAGGCTTGTGAAGAATTGACTTGAGAAGAATTGGATGATCAACACAACCCCTTACACCCCCTTTTATACAATAGGTTTTCCTATTCGGGCTAAAACCATAAGATTTGAGAAAATCTCCCATATAGGGTAAAATCAAAATCCCCCTTATCTCTCCAATTCTACATAAAATCTCCACCAATCTTCCTTATTTACATATTAGGATTATTAATAATCCTAATTAATCCCTACAATTAATCTAAGCCCTTCAATTTATTCTTTTCGGGCTTTTGTTGTTACCAGGGATTAATCCTTAGGAAGTTAGATTATTTTATTGTTTGGAGGGAATTTGTTTGTTTTTAAGGCATTCGGTTTTTGAGTTTTAAGAAAACCACCCAAGCTCCATACATATTTTGAAGCCATCAAATGGCTCACCGGTGTAAAAGAATTTTGATAGGCGGCTGGTTCGGGGTTCCAAACCCGCCAGCTTGTTTTTCCTCTACCAATTTCAACTAACTTCTATAACAAAAAAAAACCATCCACTATATATAGACAAGTGCGAATAATTTGGTGCAATGGTGAGCGGCAGTTTCGGGTTATGAGTGGTGAGGGGTTCGAATCCCTCAACCTACTCATTTTGTTCAAACCAACTTTGACCCCATCGGAGGAGACAGAGAAACCACGTGGCATGACAGGGGTGCCACGTGGCAAAACCCAATTCACTGAAGGTGATGACGTGGCATATGATGACATGGCCGAGTATGTGGTACCCACGATGTGCCACATGGATTTTTTCTTTCATTTAATGATGACACAAGTCAAATTGTGATTGGATGACACTGTTGACTATGCATTGTATGATGCTGACTGTACCATGTTGATGTCAGCAAAGTCAACCCTACTTTGACTGCTTATATCTTGTGCAAACGAACTCCATTTTTGATGAAATGAACGCCAATGGAATCGTGACAATGAGACCTTCGCGATGATGCCAACTTTGACCAATTTGGTGATGATCAATTTTCCACCTTTTTCCTCGTCCCTGATAGCTAAGTTGACCAGCCTTTGACTGAGCTTTGATCGGCAATATCTTGCACAAACGGACTCCTTTTTCACCCGTTCAAGTTACACCAGATTCAAAATTTTGTGGTCTATGCCATGGCACTACTTCCGAGAGAAACTGGAACACTTCAATTTCAGGTTCTGAAGATCCACCTAGATCAAACCTCCCCACTGAAGAACTTTTGGTCCTCCAAAAGTGTATAGTTCCTTCAATAATCTCGCATTTAGCATCTTGCCACTCGCCACGATCTGAATCACTAGAACACACTGCCACATCTGCCTATCGGGGTCTTACACTTCAACAATGTAGGAATTCACAACTCATAATGCAGTTCAAAAATGGAATTTAAAACACCCAAAGCAAGAAGGAAAAATTGAGTATGATAAACCTATCCCTCAGTGCTTCTCACAGGTAGTTTGCATTCTGCATCTCTTGCCTTCTTCTGGTATGCTTTTTTGCTCCTCCAACTCCTCGAGCATGGTATATGTGCCTTAGCTTGATGTATTCCTTCACCTTTGTACTTTGGAATAGCTGATTCAAGGCTCCACCACATAGCTCAGGTCTCGTCCATCTGAAGCAACAAGGTCATCAATAAATCCTTCAAGAACTCCATTTGAGTTCAGACTTATCCTCCAAATGACCATCACTGAGTCTTCAAGCTGAGAACATACAAGGTCATTATTGACTGTTCTCAACAACTCTATCTAAAAAAGTGCTCTTCAACTGAAGCTTCGCACTGAAAGAAACTACAAGAAACTACAAAAAAAACAAATTGCTATCCTGCAGTAAGAAGTTGTCAAGTATCTCTTTCCACTGATTACAAAGGACATGGCTTCCAAGAGCCTTACAAATTCTCAATTAGAAAGAAATACAACTTCATAAATAAACTGTTACAAACAATTTTAATGAGTTTTATTCTCACAAAACCACACTAGCTTATCAACATATTTATTACACTACTAACACATAATAAACACACAAAAGTTGATATACTAGTTCGACAAGCGACGTTCCCAGCTCTTTCAAAGTTGTTCGAAGGAACTCTCCTTTACTGGCTGCTTAGGCTATGGCTTGGTTTCCTCTGGGATTGCTTCAGGGGTGGTAGCAACTACTGGCTCCGCTATCGTCTCATCAACATGCTGGTGGTTGGGTCTCTCTATGGACCTCGATCGACGATGGAGCTCTAGATGCAACTTCCAACACTTTGCATCCCAATGTCCACTGATGCCATAGTGGGTGCAGAAATTATGAATTCTAGAGGATTGTCCCGTTTCCTTTCTGAATCCCAATCCTTGGTTTCATGGTTGTTTCTTTGCCTTGACTAGATTGGTGATACCTTCCTCAGAAACACCAAGGCCCTTTCCTCTAAAACCCATCTTTCCTAGCAGCTTCGTTCCAATACCTTTTGTGTGCTTCTCAAAGTGCGCAAAAGAGCTCTGCTCATCCTCTGCTGACTTCTTCTAGTCTGTGGAAGAAGATACTTCGAGATAATTGTTGTCACTATCTGGCAGATTAAGAGTCTCAAGGTACTCCATCTACCGACAATAGGCACACTCTACTGCAATAGGAGAATTCGCCCAATCGTGGCCCCAAGAAAACTTGGCCAATGGCTTTGTCGCTGAAGAGGCCCCCGTACTGTCAGGTGGGGTAAGCAAGGAGTATGAGGATGATGTATCCTCAGAATGCAGACAAAACTCGCAAATGTGGCCGCTTTCAGATGCAAGAGGACTCCTCTTGTTCCGCTCTTTAGTGAACTCTTGTAACAGGACCTCCAGCCTTTACTTCTTCGCATTGGCCTCTTCCAAAAATCTCTTCAATTCTTTGTTCTCTTTCTGCAAATGATGATTTGCCTCCTCTAGCCTCTGCACCTTGTCAGACTTTTCACAATGATTGTGAAAAATAGTCTCGATCATCTTCTTCATCTCAAAGAACTCTCATACCATTGATGATGTCATCACTGTGGATGCTTCACCGAATTCAGATGCCATCTTGTGATTAACTACAAAAGGAGCTTAGTAACCTACTCTGATACCACTTGATCCATAAACGAATCGAGCACTTGCTTGTTAAAGTTCACGAGTTAGATTTTCAAAAAGACTTACAATAGTCAATCTAAAATCAGGATCTTTTAATTATTGATTTGAACCCAACATGTAAATTCAAATCTTTAATCTACTAAGCTCAAAAAAACAATTGCAAGAAATCACAAAAGAATAGAAACGAGATGATAACAGAGTTCACCGAAATCGGCTATGTCTCCAAATTCACCAGAAAAATGAATTGATCTATTGCCTTCAAGACTTGGAAGTGCCACAGGTTACAAAAAGAAGTCAACTTTCGCCTTACAAGAGGCCTCCAGAAAGCAGCTTCACCTATGACAACTACTTCCGCGTTGGCAAGACATTCTTGTAGAAGAACAACAAGAAGCTTACAAAGCTTTTACAAAGACTATGCAAAGTCTTACCAAGTTTCGAAAATATCCTCTTGAGATTACTTGGCTTGCAGAAGAAAGGCTTGTGAAGAATTAACTTGAGAAGAATTGGATGATCAACACAACCCCTTACACCCCCTTTTATACAATAGGTTTTCCTATTCGGGCTAAAACCATAAGATTTGAGAAAATCTCCCATATAGGGTAAAATCAAAATCCCCCTTATCTCTCCAATTTTACATAAAATCTCCACCAATCTTCCTTATTTACATATTAGGATTATTAATAATCCTAATTAATCCCTACAGTTAATCTAAGCCCTTCAATTTATTCTTTTCGGGCTTTTGTTGTTACCAGGGATTAATCCTTAGGAAGTTAGATTATTTTATTGTTTGGAGGGAATTTGTTTGTTTTTAAGGCATTCGATTTTTGAGTTTTAAGAAAACCACCCGAGCTCCATACATATTTTGAAGCCATCAAATGGCTCACCGGTGTATAAGCATTTTGATAGGCGGCTGGTTCGGGGTTCCAAACCTGCCAGCTTGTTTTTCCTCTACCAACTTCAACTAACTTCTATAACAAAAAAAATTCATCCACTATACATAGACAAGTGCGAATAATTTGGTGCAACGGTGAGCGACAGTTTCGGGTTATGAGTGGTGAGGGGTTTGAATCCCTCAACCTACTCATTTTGTTCAAACCAACTTTGACCCCATCGAAGGAGATAGAGAAACCACGTGGCATGCCAGGGGTGCCACGTGGCAAAACCTAATTCGCTGAAGGTGATGACGTGGCTGTCGATGATGACGTGGCATATGATGACGTGGCCGAGTATGTGGTACCCACGATGTGCCACATGGATTTTTTCTTTCATTTGATGATGACACATGTCAAATTGTGATTGGCTGACACTGTTGACTATGCATTGTACGATGCTGACTATACCATGTTGATGTCAGCAAAGTCAACCCTACTTTGACTGCTTATATCTTGTGCAAACGAACTATGTTTTCGATGAAACGAACGCCATTGGAATCGTGATGATGAGACCTTCGCGATGATGCCAACTTTGACCAATTAAGTGATGATGAATTTTCCACCTTTTTCCTTGTCCCTGATAGCTAAGTTGACCAGCCTTTGACCGAGCTTTGACCGGCGATATCTTGCACAAACGGACTCCTTTTTCACCCGTTCAAGATGCGCCGGATTCAGAATTATGTGCTCTACGCGATGGAACTGCTTCCTAGAGAAACTAGAAAACTTCAATTTTAGGTTCTGAAGATCCACCTGGATCAATCACCTACATATTCTTGAGCCTCTCTCAGTGTTTGTTCAGCTGCCCTGTTTCTCCTCTTTTCTGTAATAGGAATCTGAGGTTGAGGAATTATTGATTCCTCCTTCTTATCACCCTGCTCGGCCTACTCACTCTGCTCTCTAGCTTGCGTGACTGAAGTTTGAGGAAATTTTGTTGCCTCAACTATGGGTGATTGCTCCCCCTCATTCATGAAGTTGCTAGATTTCTGAAGAGCTCTCTCTTCCTCGAACTTCACATCTCTGTGAACAATTGTTTTCCTGAGAGCAGGAATGTAAACTTGATAAGTCTTAGAAGTTTCACTGTACCCAACAAGGATACCCTTCTTTGCAATAGGTTCCAACTTGGTTCTCTTCTCAACAGGAAGGTGACAATACACAAGGCATCCAAAGATGCAAATGTGCCCCAAGTCTAGTTTCTTACTAGAGAACGCCTCTTATGGAGTCAACTTGCCCAACACTTTGTGAGGGCTCCTATTTTGCAAATACATAGTTGTGTTGCAAGCTTCTGCCCATAAGAACCAAGGCAAATCTTGATCATGAAGCATGGCCTTCGCTACTCCAACTATAGCCCTATTCTTTCTTTCAGCAACCCCATTCTGCTGAGGGTTGTACGGAACTGTCAACTCTTTCTTGATACCTTCCTGAGCACATAAATCTTTGAAGGAATTCGAGGTATACTCGCCTCCATTATGAGACCTTAGTATCTTGATCTTCTTCCTAGTTTGGTTCTCCATGAGAGCCTTAAACTCTTTGAACCTACTGAAGACCTCATCTTTATTCTGCATAAAATATATCCACGTCTTCCTAGAGAAATCATCAATGAAGGTAACATAATACTCATATCCATTCAAGGATGTTGTTGATATAGGTCCACACACATCTAAATGTACAAGATCCAAAATCCCTTCGGATCTAGTGTCACTGCTTGGAAAACTAGTCTTGGCATATTTCCCAAGAGCACAACCCTTACACACCTCATGCTTTTCTGTCTTCATCTCAGGCAGCCCTATCACTATTTCCTTAAGAATATTAAGTGCTCCATGATGAAGGTGAGCCATCCTTCTATGCCACAATTCCCCTATCCCTTTACAGCTACTAACCAATGCATGTGCTGGCTCAAACTATAACCGAAACAAGCTACCATACCTGACTCCAATCACTTTTGCAACCTTAGAATCTTTGGGATGAATATAAACTATTCCTCTCTCAAAGGTCATGATGTAAACCTTGTATTCCAAAGAAGAAATTGAGATTAAATTCTTTGTTATGCCAGGGACATACAACACATCCTCCACCAACAAGGGTTTGCCAAACTCCCTCTGAAACTTGACGGTGCCAATACTAGTTGCATGGTACTTGGCATTATCTCCGAGCTCAATATAGAAATCCAGATTCTTCTCCTCCAACTTGGTGAAACATTATCTAACTCCCATCATGTAGCGAGAAGCCCCACTATCAATATATCATACCCTATTGGCAATTGAACTTGAGAGACAAGCGATGAGTGAAAACTCATTCTCAAATCGTGATGAAAACTCATCCACCTCAGTTGTAGCAGCAAATTTCTTCTTCTGCTTGTCCTTATTTTTCTTATTCGGACATTGACTGGCATTGTGACCCATCTGATGGCATCAAAAACATTTAATTTTGCTTAGATCTTTCTTCTTCCCACTCTTGGAAGAACCTTCAGATTGCTCTTTATTGGAATTCTTCTTACCCTTGCTTGCAAGAGCAATATTTTCTTCATCTTGGCCCTTCTTCGTCTGATCTCCCTGATGAACACCTTCATGGATCTCCTCCTAAACAAAATCATCCCAAAGTCTTGCCCAATCAGGTAGCCGATCTCTACCGACAACACACTTGACAAACACTTCCCAATGCTTCAAAAAACCATTCAAGGCTATACACACCAACTCATCTTCATTAAACATCTCTCCAATAGCAGCAAGCTCATCCATGACTTGTATTAGCTTGGACAAGTAAGAGGTCACACTCTCGCCTTTGGACATCTTGGTATTATGCAATTTGTCCTTGAGCATCATCTTACGACTCTGATAGTCGCTCAGATAAAGTTTTGTGAGCATATCCCACATCTCCTTGGCAGTATCTTTCCCTGATAAATGAGGAATTAAATGATCTCTTACTCCATCTAGGATAATCTTCTGAGCCTTGGCCTCTTTGACTTCATGCGAATCTAAGGCAACAGGATCATTTGTTGGTGGAGTCACTTCTGTGCTAGCATAGATCCATAGCATGTTCTCCTTGAGAACAGATGTAATATGAACCTTCCACTGCAAGAAGTTAGACGCACCCTCAAGCTTGTCCTCATATCGAACACTGGTTGCCATAGCCACAAAAGAACTGGAGATGAAAAATCTAATTTATTTTATTTTTCTTGAAATCTGCATCAAAAATCTTGGCTTCGTATTCAGATTTTAGAGCTCTGATACCATGTTAATTTCTATAACCCAACAACAGATTAATTGCTTAATAAATTCACAGAAAGAAATCTGATTTATAACAATTAACACAACTGGGTTAATTAACAACTAATAATAGCGGAAGCAAAAATAACAATAAGCCAATCACAAATAAACAATAACACAGATATACCAAGGAAACCCCAATGCGGGGAAAAACCTGCAAATGTTGGATCTTCTATTCGGCCTAATAGCAAACTTTTCTTTCGAAAATACAATATGAGTTTGCTACAACAATCTTACATTTATAGAGCCTAGCTGCTTTACTTAGCGTGCAAGGAAAGAATTTTTCCTTGCTTTTTTTGGCTTTAATTACACATAAAATTACTCTTGGATTTATCTTATCCTCACAAACTCGGAAACATTCTATTAAAGAATAAAAAAACTACTGTTGCTGAAAATCCAACTTGAATTGCTTTAAAGCATATCTAACTCGATTTGCTTTAAAGCAAATCCACATCCCACCTTTCGAGCTACAAAAATCAACAATGCAGAAACTTGAGGTGAGTCACTTGTGATGGTTGATCTCAATGAATTTTATTTCTTTGGAATCTGTACTTATTGTTATCATTTTTTTTTGTTGTGTTTTATTTCATTTTAATTTTTTTTATACTAATTAGTTGTTCTAAAACCTTCTCTGTATGTGTGAATGCATAGTTTACAGCACTTAAATTAATATTTTGTATGATATTTGTTTAGGGGAAACCATCAATTTTTCAATCTTAGCCGCTTGCCTTGTATCCTCTTTCCTTTAGAGGAGACATTGATTTATACTGGCCTATCTGTGTAGATGCCCTATTTACCTACTTTCATTAGGTTTTCAAAGGCTTTCTTTTTAATGAGACTGATAATGCCAAAGAGAGCAAGCAAACAAAACTGTGAAGGGGATTTTTGTTTCATATTTCAAGTCCTATTTCTTATGCAAAACCTTTTCATTGTAATGCAGTGTTTGTTAACCATTTATTGCTTACACCAGTGGCGATGGAGAAATATTTAACCGAAACATTATTGTTTTTAATTATTAAGGGAAGAACCATAAAATAATTAGTGCTGCCTATCAACCCTCCATTCCTTATACCAATGGCGTTGGATATTTTTTACGTTTTAAGTGAATATCTCATTGGAAAGGTATTTTCTGATAGGCTCATTTTCTTATAATTTTATTTTGAAGTGTAACGCATGTAGTAGGACCCAGTTTTTTCTTTTTGACTCACCATTGTTTTTATTAATTTCAATTTTGGGAAAATTTTCTCATAAAATAAATACTAAATTTATCAATAATTTTGATTTTGAATATGTGTTTTTGTTTCAGACCCCAAGATAGGAAAGGACACATTTGCAACAATTCTTTGTTGTTGTTAAGTGCAATACTATTGCTACAAAGAGCAGGAACTTCCATAGAACATGGTTGTCACACGAGTGGGGCAATTTTTCTTAAGTAAAGAAGCTTGCCCATGTCTAGATAAATTCTTTCACTTTTCCTTTCACTATTCATGCCATAGGCCTATCATAATTTATAATTTAACACCTCATGTTTGTAATGAGGATTTTATTTCATTTATGCATTAGATTTCATACCCATGCCAATTCCCATTTAGTTTTGGTGTCATTTTGATTGAATGTCTTAAAATAATTACAAACTCAAAAGTGGCACACTTTTACTAAAGTTTTGTTCATGGATCAATATTGACACCAATAGTGATTTAATGTAGTTTAATTATATGCTTGTTGTTCCCATTTACTTAATTATCTTATATTTATGGAAAAGAGATTGTAGTCCCTTACAATTATATATATGTCAATGCATAAATATACATACATATACACATATAATATATGTATGTGTACAAATACATTTAAGAATCGCCACACCTAACAATTTTGGAGATTTTATGTCGTTTCAGTGAATGGCATAGGAAATTACATGGAACGTCAAATCCCATCTACACATTATAAGCTACAAATAAATTGATCACAATTTGAAATCATTCAAGAGAGAATTTGTGCATAAATTCTTCATTATTGAATTTTGTTGTAAAGTTTTTGTGAAGCTTTAGTGATTTGAAGTGGAAATTGCAACTACAATATCTGATAAAGATCTACTTACAAATATACTTTTGATGGATGTTCATACCCTCATCCAAAGCTCCAATTCACACATAGGCATGAAGAATGCTTTTGAAGGTTGAGGAGTTCTGCTTTACACCCACTGGTTGTTGCATTTGCTTAAAATTTTCTAAGGACTTTTCAGAAAAACCCATTTTAAATATATCCTGCAATCACGACATTCCATGATCATATTTCTTTGAGTCATTTTTGGAAACAGTTCGCTTGCCTTGTCTATGCTTCCACATTTTCATGTATGTCTAGGAGGGCACTTGTAACTACACCATATGACAAAAAATTCCCTATTGTTATGCTTTGATGGATGTCCTTTCGTTATTACTAGATATATGATACAATGCACATTATTATAGTGCAAGCCTCTTTTTTCATATTGTTTCATTTAACATCACTAATATTCTCCACAAGAACATTGACCTTGTTTAAAATGATGGACATGGTTCACATCTCTTAATAGTAATTTCTCTTGCAATAATCTTGGAGATGAATTTAGATGTAGTGTGAATATCAAAACATACTCCAAGGTTTTTAACAACTCTAATAGTTGTACCAGGGACCATGTTTAACAAACCAAATGCAATTGCTAACTTTTCACTATAGTGTCAAATGAATGATTCTTTTTTCTTCTATTCCACGACATTAAGTAAAAGTCTTCAATCTAGAAATATCTTGCTGCCTTCATTTGCCAAGCCAATTTCTCCAATTTTGCATAGCTCTCCCATGTTTGTGGATGTGATCTGTCTCCTACACAAAAAGCATGTACCATTTTACGGCCTGCAATCCAACTACATCCGGGTATCTTTTTAATTCCTTTGATCTTTCATCAATCTTTGTACTATTTGAACCTCACCACACTTCCCCGCTTCTATGCAGATGTTTTAGAGAACATAAGTTGTAGCATTTTTAGGATCCAACTAAAAAAACAGTGTTGCTGGAATAACTAGCCTATATTCATATATGATCCACATGCACCAAAGGTTTACCTGATATCTTAGTAATAATGTTTAGGGTGTCCTCAAGATAGCCAACATGAGCATGAAGGTCAACCATGCACACCTAATGATCAACTATATACGTAATGCAATAAGGGTTACTGACGTGTGAAGTATGTGCAACCCTCATCCACTAAAACTGTATGATTGCATGCATCTAGAACACAAGCAAAGCTTACAATGCCAATGTTCCAGAGTGCTTCATTAATTCAAAGATAGAGTGCTTCATTAATTCAAATATTTTGAGAGTTTCCTTGCAAAATCCATTTTGCGCACATTTTGCAATCATATCATTTCATTCCATGAGATGACATCTCTTTGAGGCATTTTGTCAAACAATTCAGGGGTTTTGTCTATGATTCCACATCTTGCATATATATCTACCAGAACATATTTAACTATAACATCTAACAAAAATTCCCCTATGAAATAATGAGTAGACAGGGGTAGTCACCTTCCTTTTTACACTTTCCCTTCTTCTCCTAAGATCTAAGTGGCTATAACGCTTTGACTAGATATACTAACATGTGGCTACTTAGATTCTTCATAGGAATCTATTTCTTTTTAAAACAATTGAAATTTGACAAAATTATGTAACTAATAATATGTTACAATGATTTTTTATATAAATCAATATTCATATTTTTATCAAAACAAGTATATATTTATATTGCTATATAACTAATTATATAATGTTAAAACACATTTAATTTTTCCCTATATTTCCCTATCGGCGTGGTACCTCTTATAGGTGCAAGTGCTAGTATATTGTTTTCATTGTTAAATCAAAATGGTAAACATAAAAAATTGACTGAAATTGAAACGTGTGCTTTTCTTTTGTTCTGGTTTATTTTAAATGGTTAAGCGGGGTACTAGAGAGTACCGCCAATGCTGTGTTTTTGGTGGTCCACATTTTGGGGCTGCATCCGCGGCGAGTCAAACTCTTGCAATCTCACATATGAAGCATTGATCTTACCACTGTGTTGCAGAGGACAAGCCATTTTCTGAATTGTCTTTTCTTATACTAACTTCAATGAAAATGGGTTCTTTGTCATTCCCCATTAATTCATTTTCTTTCCAAAATTATGGATATACCTATTGCTTTGAGGACAAGACGAAGTAATTTGACGAGTAGGCGGATTTTTACTTTAAATATTGGAAATTGCTTAATTTATATAATGATATGGATAGAGGATAACACAATTATTATTTTTCTATGGAGAGCAAACATAAAGCATATTTACTTCTTTATTAAATATAATAGTTATATTATATTTTAAATTATTTTTTTTAAAGTTTTAGAATATAATGTATTGGGATATAATATTGTAAATAATAAAAAAGTAAAAGGAACATGAAAACATAATGGATTCCAAATTATAAATATTTAGTATTTTTATATTATATTTTAAAGAATTTTTTGAATTATATTATTGTCTAGGTTAAATTTATATTTCTTATATTTTTGTTTATAGTTTATGTTTTATATTATTTTCTTTGAAGTTTTAATTATATTATCTAATATTGATTTTTAATTGATTTGGAGTTTATTTTAATTTTTTGTTGATTTTTAAGAAAAATATAATTCTTTAAAAGAAAAATTATGGTTGAGTTTATGGGGCATAAAAATGACCCAAGTGTATGGCACAAATTTGACACTTGTTCATAAATTCAAATTGATCTTGAGTCCAAATTAATTTAGTTTCAACTAGACATTGTGTGTTGATCCTCCTACTAGAACTTTTTTATATTGCAAGTTGGTTACAAATATGCTTGCTTGTATGAGCAACAACATGAGACCAATGGAGGGCAACTAAATGAAGTTTAATTCTATTTTTTTTACTCTTAAAAGTAGCCCTTCAAAGGTAGATCATGGCATGACAAGTTGTAAAGGCACCTCTATAAATTGTGCCCCTTGAGTCTTTGAGAAGACATAGGCCACTTACCTAGGGCCTCTTTCTTTTGTTTTCTTGCAACCTAGTGTTTTTTGGGTGTGGTATGCAACACTGCCCTTTCTTTTGTCTCTTCTTTTCAAACCCTTATGGGCATCTCCTCTTTCCATTGGCTCTACAAGATGGTGGTTGAGGGGGTTTGGGGGGACCCCCAATGTCTCCTTCAAATCTATTCTTAAATTGGAGAAACCCTCTTTTTTGAGACATGAAAAAATTATCAAGTTTCTTTTGAATGCAACGAAATAAGCTAGATATGAGTAACAAATGACTAATCATTTGAGTCCCAATGGTTGTCTGGAAAAGAGTAAGGATCAACCAATCCTAGTTTTTAATTCAAAGTCAATTGTGGATGATGTTCTCTATTTGTCAAAGCATGGCCTAGTATGCAATTTTATCAAAATTCATATATCTTTGCATTTTATTGAGGCTTGGGCTCAAAGGAATTTAAACCCAAAATGAGATATATCATTCTAGCTACGAATGGGTATTTTTTTGTGGTGTTTATTATAATGACATATTGAGATACGACTTTTGAGGGAGGGCCATATTTCCATAATCAAATGAGTTTACTTACCAAACCTTGGATTGTAGGATTTGATCCTATGGAGGAACTACTAGCCAAGATACCTATTTGGATTCACTTTCCTAGGCTTTAGATTTTTTTTTTGAGACATGACACTCTTCAATCTATTGCAATGATTATTGGAAAACCCCTAGGATCATCTCACCAATATTTGGATAGAAAGGTAGCTACTTTTCTTGGCTATGTGTTGAAATTAGTTTTAATAATATTCTTCCACTCTTTGTAAATTAGATTAGGTAGTGTGAGCTTGATTCAACAAATTGATCTTATTAATCTCTTCCTTTTTTTCTATTAGGCATGCCATGACTATGGACATATTAAAATAAATTATCCAAAGATGGGTCCTAGATTGTCTCAACCATCTCCTAACAAATAGAAAATCAACCCAAAGGTGAAAGGAAATGCTCTAGTCCATTCAAAAGAGCCAAAATCCAATGAATTTATTCCTATGAAATGCTATTCTAAAGGGAAGGTTGTGAATCAAGAATAGAAAGACATTCTGAGAGGGTTGTATGACAAAAAAATTATTATTTTAAACATATTTTAGGATGTAGAATCAATGGAGCATGATAATATTACATCCAATCAAGGAGTTAATTTATTATATTCCAACACCTTTTCTAATTTAGTTGACACACATATGGATCTAGAAGAGCATGTATTACCAAATCATGTAGATATTTTTGCCAAGAACTTGTTATAAATGTAAAAACTATTGAAGAAAAGGATTATCCTTGGTAGAAGTCGATTCCATCAAGATGGAAAATTTTCAAATGGAAGAAAAATAATTTGAGGTAATTATAGATCCATTGCATGAGTTTGAGGAAAAAGAAGATGGTGAAAGAAAAGTTCCTCCTCTAGTAAGCATGTAATAGAAGAACACTAGCAAAAGGGGAATGATAAAATGTTAAAGGCTAGAAAGAAAAAAGATCACAAAATAGTGAAATTTATATGGGAATCACTAGTAGAATTTGGTGTTATTAGGTCACTAGATACTCACTTTTGTACCCCTAAAAAATGATTGTAATCTATTTGAATGTTAGGGGTTTGGGTAGCATCCCTCAACAAAATGCTACTTGGGATTGATTTGTGAGCATAAATTGGATATTATCTTTATTCAATTGACAATTTTTTTGTGGAAGATATGATTAGAATCTCTTCTAAGCTATGGATTAGGGGCCAATGTTAATGCATTAGTGCCTAGGTAATGCATAGTGGATTTTCTTGCTTATGGCACCTGAAGAAGGTAAAATAAATTAATGAAGGTAAATGAAAGAAAATGCATAAAAGAAGTAAGATAAATATATATTATACCTTCATAGTCTCCCTCCTCATGGATTGAGCTCACAAGATGCACCCATGTCTTGCATATTTTCTCACATGTTGATGGTTGATGTGTGGTTGCTCAATAATTGGGAAACATAAAGGTATGATGAATGTGTTGTAAAAATTGGGTGGAAGGCTTCTCATTTATACAAATTTTATGAGAGAAATCAAGGGCCAAGATGCATTAGTGATGGATGATTAGGATTGAAGGAGGATTAGGGCTTGGATCAAAGTTGTAGTTATGTGACAAGTGCCATATGAAGGATAAGGGCTAGGTTTAGGGTTAGGATTAGGGAAACATTCTTATGTGGATGACAAAGATTAAGAGTTGGGATATTAAATGAAGGGTTGAGATGAAAAGTTAGTTTGACTTTTGGGATAAAGGATAGACATGTGAAGGGGACACTTGTCACATGGTGACAAGTTTAGATTGTGGTCTATGTGAGTGGAATCAATGGATAGGATTAAATGGACAAAGATAGGGGATAAAGTGTAATTAAATAATAGAGGAAAAGGTAATAGAAATTAATTAGTCTAAATTAATTAATTAATTGAGAATTAATTAACTAATTTTGTTGGAGGATTTTGGGATAAGGCTAGACTTAATTAAATAAATATAAATTTATTTTATTAAAGGTGGCGGTTGAGGATAATGGATAAATTAATTAAATAAATAATAAATATTTAATTAATTAATTGGTTAGGATAAAGTGGGATAAAGGTGATGAGTAAATTAATTAGTTAATTAAATATTATTTAATTAATTAATGGGTAGGCTAAAACAAGGTGTGGATGGGTAAGGTCATATTTTAGGTGTCTACATTTTCCCCTCTTTGAGATGATGTTGTGACTAAGATAAGTAACATCATTTCAAAGAAGAAGAAAAAAATAGTAGGTACGCAAGGGATAAGAACTGGTGGCATGATGCCCTAGTCCAAGCGATGATGAGAAAGGATGAGGAGGAGGTAGTGGCATGCCCCCTCAAGAGGATATTCAGGTTCAAAGAACATGGATGTGTTCTTGAAATGGATGTTAGGACTAGGAGGATGATAGGATGAAAAGATGAACTACTTAAAGATGGATGAAAAGGATAAGGATGATGAAGATATGGATGGAGAGGGAAAATGGAAGGTCATCATGTTGCAATGATATGAGCAACCTAGATTTGATATTGTACTTGACATTATGCACCAAGGTATAAGGAACTGGGATAACAATGTGCCAAGTACATGATCAAAAAGGTCAAGTGAAAACACATTCCTTATAACACTGTGCTATGGAATACTATGATGCGCTTGTGGCAATAGAGTGCAATATACCATGATAAATGCAAACAATGATAACGCACACAAGCAACAAGCAAGCATGCACACAAACCAAAAGAAAACAAGGACTATGCTCTAAGTCAAGCTAAAGATTGATTGATTGATGGATTGATGGATTAGTGATGATGATAAGGAGGATGGCACATTTAAAAATAAGAACAATGCATAACCAAAGGGTTGTGTTGTTAATGATAGGAACAACACATGGATTCAATGGATTAATGGATCAATGAATTTTAGTAGATTTGGATTAAGATCATGTATTGATTATGGATGATGGGATAGATTGCAAGTTAGATTTTATGGATTAGGATTGACTGAATTTGCATTGAATGGATTGGGATGATTGGGGGAGTATGGATGGGGGATAAATGGATTGGATAAGATAATATTCGATGGAGGATAGGATTATTAGGATAGAGGAATGGATGGGATCCAATGACAAGGGAGAACCAAGGCATGGTAAAGGATGAACTTAGATAGGAGAGAGGGCTTTGGGTAATGGATGGTGATGGGAGATAAGGAAAATAGAGCTCCAAAGACTAGTTGCAAAATACTAAGATGGACCACACTAGAGGTAGTGCAATCATGGATGGAAGAATAGTAGCATGAGATGGAAGGATAGTGCATAAAGGACATGGATGGAAAATTAAGGATTGCATTGTGCAAAGCATGCATGGATATTTCCCCCCTAGCTTTCTATCAAGACCAAGGGTAAAGGGAGAGGATAAAATGGCTAGGATAGGAGGATGGAGATAGGATAAGGGATATAGGATGGAGGAAAATGAGTGATATGGATAAGGTATGCATAACACGAAGTCTCCTTATCAAGATAAAATATGGGAAGGGTGGATTGATTTGGATGGGATGGGGGACATGGAATGAATGACATTGATAGTATAAGGGAGGTAGGATATGTGATGCTCATGTAGATCCTTAACCTTGTCAAGATCAAAGGAGGGAAAGGGGAGGATGGATTTAGATAAGATGATGGATATACTTTGAAGGATAGTGAAGGATGTGGACAAGATGTGGTGTGGATGAAGCTTTCCCCCAAGTTTAGAGTGCAAAAGGATGCAGAGATTACACATGGGTGGATGAATGTTAGGAATATGGAGGAAGGACTCAAGCATCTAGCTCCATAGATAGTATCCCTTGATTGTGTGTCATAATAGATAATGGTAATTGGATGTATTCTCATAGACATTGATAGAATGATGGTAAGGGGGATGAAATAGATGTGAAGATGGAGAGGGATGTGGATTTATGCAAAGGATTGGGTAAGAGGAATAGAAGGATGGAAAATAGATGTTAGATAATGGATGGGTTGATGAAAGACATGTAGATGAGTCGATGGAAATGTTGGTAAGATCAACATTGGAACACACCTTTGATGAGGCCTACTATTAGTTAATTTTATGTTATTTTAGTTCTCGCTTTTAGACATCTCCATATACTTATTTCCTACATATTCCTGAAACTTTACTATCTTTAATGATCATTATGCAAACTTGGACCTAGTAAGTCTATTGAAATATGATTATGATATGATAGTTATTGTATGGTTAATATGTGAATATGTATGAAATGAAATGAATATCTGTGTTTAAGCTATGGTTATTAGTATTTTATAGATGTGTGAACTAACTCTTTGTAGCCAAGGGGCTAGAGCAAGTAGACTGTAGTCTGCAACAACTAGGAGGTGCAAGCCACCGCTAAAGGGAGTTTCAAATAGTGATGTAGGGGAAGTTAGAAGAACATGCAACTACATAATTGGAGGCATCTATTTATTAGGATGATTGTGAATCATCACATAATTTAATAAGACTACTTGGAGGAGGATAATTCTACCATGCTTGGGAATCCAACATGACTATTTCCATAGTCTGCAGTTTAGTTTAAAACTGTTGCAATAGAGTTACAATCCTATTCCAATTTTTCTACCTTTTAAGTTATGTTTTAATTGCTCAAAATTTATCACACTTTATTATGTAGGGAGTGGTGATTTATGATTAGATTTTTGTTTTGAGTCCTTGTTCTAATAGGACTCCCTCGTGCCTATATGAATGGTTAAATGGTTGAGTTAGTTAGTTAGTTGAAATAGAAAATATAGCAGATAGATATGTTCAATTAGTTTCCATTTTTGTACATAAAATGTTTATTTTCCAATCATGATCATATGAATAAGATATTCCAAAAGAATCTTATTGGATTGTGATATCTTGCATTGTGAAGATATTTTTAGTTACCGCTATGTTGAATTAGTTTGAGGAGCTAGATTTGAGTTTTTCTTGTGGAGATAGGCACTTGAGCAAGGGCCACTCAAGGTAACTATTACCCAATTTGTTTTATGTACATTTATTTATGTTACAGTAGTTATTTTTATGTTTGTCTTAATTAGAATTTTCAAGTGGTAAATGTGAATAAGATCTTGTCATGTATTCATGCTTTGATTGTTTTCATGCATTATCCTTCAGAGTGATTCAAATTATTCTAGTTAGTAGTATTGGTTAGTTACACAATTCATTTCTTGGCAGTGAACTAGCCACAGTCTTTAGTTGTAAGTACCTGTAGCAATAGCTTCAACATTACTTCTTTCTACTATTATGGAATTTATGTTTTCCAACATGTGTAAACACCTTTGCTAGAATGATATGGGTAGTGAAGAGTCTTTGAATGCACATACAATGCAAACATCATCAAAAGCTTATGTTAGCCTTGGTTGATAATTAAATGAAGGTATTTCAAGGGTTTTAATCAGATTTTCATTAGGACCCCCTCTGAATTGTGTGTTCACACCAAGTTTATTGAACATTAGTGGGCCTCTACATTTTTGGCATTTTTACCGAGGATGGTTCTGCTTTCAAAGATTCATCTCTATTATTTCAAGCTTTCATAGTTTATTATTTTGTTTCTAGCATTAGAACAATTATATTTTACTCTATCAATACCAAAAAATTTCATTAACATTACAATATTTTGTTTCTAGCATTAGAACAATTAGATTTTACTCTATCAATACCAAAAAATTTCATTAACATTTTGCAAGAGTCATTTATATACAAAGTCACACCTATTATATGCATAGGTGGTGAGATGCCTTGAGAAGATTTCTCCCCTCATCACATGAAGCTAGAGAGGATATTAGTGATTACATTGATCAGAGTGAGGGTATTCTTGAAGAATATAATTTCATTTCACCAACATCCATTGCTAATACATAGGAGACCTTCCAAAGCATGGCTGATGCAATGGTGGATGACCCACCAAAATATGTCAATTTTGAGTTCCCCATTACTGACTAGGAGAGAGAAACTATCTTGAATAATATACCTCCTTCAAAATTTCTTGTCTTTTATGGCTTGGTTACTGAGGAACTAGATACCTTCTTGTTTGAGTTTGATGTCTTGTGTAGGAGTTATGACTACACAACTCGTGAACATAGACTCAAACTATTTCTAGCAACCTTGAAGGATGCTACCTTGAGATGGTTTATGAGTATGGGAAAATATGTTGTTCCAGATTGGGACACTATGAAGAAAAAGTTCTTGGAGAAATATCAGGACTATTGTAGAGGATTTGACAAAAGAAGAGATGAGATTTTTAGAATGTTTCAAAAAGAAGATGAACCATTGGAGGACTATGTAGAAAGGTTCAAGTTCTTCTTGAAGAAGAATCCTCAAAATACACTTTCAAAAGAATCCCTGAAGTTAGTTTTCTTCAGAGGATTCAATGAAGATTGCATGGATTCCCTTAACCTTATTGGGTCAGGAGATGTATCACAATTACCTTTTGAAGAGATCTGCAAAGTTTGTAGAAATTATTCAAGAACTTTTACTAAGAGGACAAGGGGGGAAAGAACATATTTCATTAGCAAGACATCTAATGGAGTCTCTTGAGTGGAATTGAGTAACTTGTTGTCAAACATGAAAGAAGATATCATAATCCATTTGGCTACTAAATTGAACACTCTACATGTAAAGAAAAAGCAAGAAGAGGAAGAGGCAATCCTTACTAAATACTACCCTAACTGCAGATAGAGAAAAGCTAATTGTAAGTGAAAAAGGGTAACAAGTATTACAGAGGATAGACCAAGGAAAAAACACTTTCAACCACTAAAGGGTGAAGATGGACAACTGTTCCACATTGCACAAAGGAGGCCATGAAAACCAAGATAAGGTATGCCTCAAGATCCTTTGAATTTCAATACACCATTTCTAGCTAGCAATCAAAACTTCTCTAGTTGGAACCCTCAGCCTTGCAAAATCACACAAAACCAATAGAAAAATCCCCAACCAAACTGGAACCAATAGCAACAAACCATGTGGCCACAAATTTTTTTCAAGGATCTAACTATAGCCCCAATGGCCACAAAAAAATCAATGGTAGTTACCTCAATGGAAAAAGGGACAACAATAGCAAAACTAGGATATAAATTACCAACAATAACAACAACCCTTGTAGCCACAACAACAAGCCATCATGCCCAATCCAACAAATAGATCATCTCAGCCACCAAGGGCACCTCAACTGCTAGGCCAACCTGCACCTAACCCAAATAACAAGCTTGTTCAACAGGCCTGCACTAATGAGGCTATTCAATACCCTACTTATGGGGTAGATGTGAGTGATCTCCACCTCAGGTCAGGGAAAACATTGGCTGGGCCTCCATCCCCTCAAATCACTAAGTTGGTAGATGAAGAATCCTTAAAAGAATCCTTGGACAACCCACCTATGAAACTTGAATCAAATTAGGTGAACCAGACCACTTCAAGTCCACATCCTCCATTCCCTAAGTGATTAGCTATTCAAAAACACTAGAACCAAGCTAAAACTGATCTATTAGGCTAGATTTAGGATGTGTGTATAAAGATTCCTCTCATTCTATCCATCAAGGACATTCCCATTTACATAAAAATAGTGAGACCTTTGTCTTGAAAGGCCAGGTAGAAAGAGAAAAGACCCTCAGACTACACATGTCTTAGAAAATCTTGATGACATTATGTTAGGGAACATCATTGTCCCTAAATATACAAACCCTGGAAGTCTAGTTGTGGATGTTAAGATAAATGGTACCCTGAGTAAAAATACCTTGATTGACTCGAGGGTAGCCATTAATGTGATGACTAAGGAAAAAATAAAGCTATTGCAATTAGTAAAACTTAGACCTACACCCACTATTCTACAATTGGTAGATAGGTCAATAGTGAAACCTAAAGGCATCATTGAGGACTTGGTCATAGCTTTGGATTCATGGAAGTACCCTGCAAATTTTATAGTACTGCAACCAAAGGCTAACCTTGAAAGTTATCCACTTATTCTAGGAAGACTATGGTTAGCAACAACTAATGCATTTATAGGTTTTAGGTTTCGAAACATGATTATCTCAAATGGAACTATGACCAAGAAATTGGTCCTTTATCCACCATGCCAACCTCGTGTAGATTTAGAGCAGGCCATTTGGCCTACCCTAGATGAAGAAAACTAGTATTCCTTGCAAACTCTCATGAACATTGAATGTAGCCCTTTGTTGAGCAACCAAGATGACGATGATCTAATTGCACATATTATACAAAATAACTGTGGTAGGAACCTACAACAACAAGACTATCTATCATGTTTACTAGATCCTCTACACAATATTATACCTATTAATTTATTAGAATCAATATATTAGGTTTTCCATTATTTATTGCCACAACAATGTGTTCCAAATATTTTTGGACTTGACCTTTCATCTGTACAATCAACATCCAAGACTTTAGAAATCATGCCAAGTAGAATGCTAAATGATAATAGTGGATTAACTACTGAGCAATAGAAATCCCTAACCATTGTGTTGAAGGAACATGTAGAAGCCTTTGCATGGGACTACCATGACATGAAGGGGATTGATCCAGACCTATGCATGCACAAGATCTATATAAATGATGGTTTCAAATGAATTAGACAACCCTAGAGGAGAATGAAGCTTGCACTAAGAGATATAGTCAAAATTAAATTACAAAATTACTTGATGCAAGTTTCATTTACCCTATTTTTGATAGTCAATGGGTGTCACCTCTAGTTATTTTCCCCAAGAAAGGAGGGAAATGGAGTGTGGACTATAGAGAATTAAACACAACCACAAGAAAAGATCACTTTCCACTACCTTTTATTGATCAAGTTCTTGACTCCCCAGCAGGTAAAAAGTACTCCTTTCTAGATGGATTCAGTGGCTACAACTAGATTAAAATAGATCCAGAGAGTGAAGATAAAACCACCTTTACATTCCCTTGGGGCACATATGCCTATTTTGTTCTTCCCTTTGAACTATGTAATGCTCTAGCCACTTTCCAAAGGGCAGTGCTAAGTATTTTCTCAAATTTAGCACATGATTCTATGGAAATCTACATGGATGATTTCACAACCTATGGAGAAACATATGATGAAGTACTCAATAACCTAGAGAAAGTTTTAAAGAGGTTTCAAGAACACAATTTATCCCTAATTCATGAGAAATTTTTCATGATGATGACCCATGGGATTGTGCTAGGACATTTTGTATCAAGTGAAGGGATTCAAGTGGGTCCAATTAAAATTGAGATGATTTCCACACTCCATGTGCCACAAAAACAAAGGGATTTCAAGAGTTTTCTAGGAAATGCAAGCTACTATAGAAGATTCATTTAGGACTTCAGCAAAATTGTAGCACCTTTATTTGTTCTACTCACAAAAGATATAGAATTTGAGTGGACCATAGAATGTCAACACTCTTTTGAAGCACTTAAGGAAGCACTAACAAAAGCACCTATCTTGAGAGGACCAAATTGGACCTTGCCTTTCCACATTTACATAGATGTTATAAATTTTCTATAGGAGAAGTACTTGGAAAGAAGGAAGGTAATAAGGAATATGCTATCTACTATATTAGTAAGAACCTACAAGGAGAAAAAATCAACTACACAGTCACAAAAATGAGATGTTGGTAGTTGTCTAAGCAATTAACAAGTTTAGGCACTATAGCATAGGGTATCCAATATTTATTCACATTGATCATACTGCAATAAGATATTTAATGAATAAATTTGTGGTTGGTGGAAGACTTGTTATATAGTTGTTGTTATTGTAAGAATTTGATATCACCATAGTGGACAAGCCTAGTAAAGAAAATGTGGTGGCATTATTTTTGTCTAGTTTACCAACTCAATTAGTAGAAGGTGTTGTTGATGATTCTTTTCCAAATGAACATCTATCTTCTCAAACACTACAAACACCTTGGTTTGTTGATATTGCAAATTACCTAGTAGCAAGGTAGATACCACACCATTTATCCCCTAGAGAGAAGATACAATTAGTGCACAAAAGTTTCACATACTCCTAGGCAGTTGGTTATTTGTTCTATATAGGTCTAGACAATATTATGAGATGTATAGTAGAGGATGAGGTCTATGGCATCCTCAAAAATTTCCATGATGAACCCTATGGGGGACACTTTGCAACAAAGAGGACTGCACTCAAGATTCTCACCACTGGCTATTATTGGCCAACTCTTCATAAGGATTCAACGAAATATACAAGGAGCTATGATAGGTATCAGAGAATGGGAAGACCGACTAGCACAAATGAGATGCCTTTGCAACCATAGTTGGCACTAGCACCATTTTATAAATGGGGGCTACACTTCATTGGCTCAATATCACCAACATCCAATAACAAGGAGTATATCCTAGTTTGCATAGATTATTATCTAACAAAGTGGGTTGAATTCAAAGCATTGCAATTTTCTAGAGATGGTAATGTATCCAAATTCCTATATGAAGATATATTCACAAGGTATGGAGTGCCAAGAGAAATTGTGACAGATCAAGGCCCATAATTCACATCAGAGCTGATTACCAAATTGGTTCAGGCGTATGAAATAAGGCATAAGAAATGAACACCCTATCACCCCCAAGCCAATTGGCAGGGGGAAGTAACAAATAGGGAGATTGAGAACAACTTGACCAAAAAAGTGTAGATTCACATAAAAGATTGGGTAGCCAGGTTACTTGATGTAGTATGGGCCTATAGGACATGGAGGAAAACAACATGATTTACATCTTATGAATTGGTGTATGGTAAAAAAAATAGTTCTACCCTTTGAATTTGAATACAAGACACATAGGATAGTAGTTGAACTAGATATGGACTTGATAGAGGCACAAAAGGAATGACTAAATAATATGAATGGATTAAATGAGATAAGAATGGAAGCCATACACCACATTGAGATTATTTAGAAACAAAGAGTCAAATGACATGATCAATATATAAAGACAAAGGAGTTCAATGTAGGAGATTGGAATTTATTAAATGACTCAAGATATAAAGATTATAAAGGGAAGCTTCAAACAAGGTGGTTAGGACCATATGAAATAGATATTTTTTTCCAAATGGAGCAATCTGTTGGAAGAATGAAGAAGAATGATCATCTCTACAGTTTTGTCTTGTCACTGATGTCATCATGTTGTGTTTGCAAGTTTGAGTCAATGCTTGATCCAGTATTTTGGTCTAGTATCTGAACTAGTACTCAAGCTACATTCTCTGATATTCTAGTCCGCAATCCTCCATAGTTGGTAGTTGATGCTTGCAATTTTGGGAAACTTTTATGGTCATTGAAGGCATGTATGTTCAGAATTTATTGTGCTCTGGTGCTTGTACGACGTATTTACATTATTTTCTTTTTTTTTCTTTTTGCAATGAAGTATATTTCTATCCAACTTCTTGGATTATTCATGATATGGTGAATTAATTTTGTTATGCAGATATATACATTGCAACCTATCTTAGGTCTATGCCAACATGATGTAGCATATTAAGCGTTTGAATTTCCATTTGGGAAGATTTTGTGAATGCTTGAAGCCGACAAGTTGGTATTTTTGGTAAGCAAGAAATGCATCTAATTAGGCCGACCTAATTGATGCTTGTAGATAGATCAAGTATATGTATATGTGTGTGTGTGTGTTGAATATTCTTTTAAGTGTCTGTGTCTGTGTGTGTAATTGATGAAGCAATTGTGAGTGCAAAGTTGAAGAAGAGAAGAAATGATGAAGTGTGTTAAGTTTTTCTATTGAGCATCACCGGAACTACATCAACACTTTTTAGGTGCACTATTTTTCAGTTCATTTTGGCTGTGAAGCCCAATTTTATATTGCAAATCCTTTTTGTAGGCAGTGGGCCTCCCTTGTAAGCAATGAGATTTTGTATCTGGACAGTGAGTCCTCTTCTAGGCAATGAGCCTTATTTATTCAGTTCTGGAACTACTTTATATTGTGAGTTAATCCTCACCATGGTTTTCCCCTCCTTGGGTTTTCCACATCAAATATGGTGTTCATTGTGTTGATTTTACTTTATGTTATCTGCATTTCATGTTCATGCTTAATAACAGAATAGTGTGGTTGTGGGATTGATAAGTGTTGAAGTTTTGAATTTTAATTTGAGTGACAACTGATTCACCCCCCCTCTCAGTTGTCCTATACCTTTTAACACAATCAAGTTGTAGAATATAGATGCATCTATATTTTATCTATTGGTCAATGGTCACAAACTAAAAAATTTACAAGAGGCCAACACAAAAAGATGATTTTATAATTTCTTTAATGCAACTATATGGACCGCACAGTGCTCCAGATAAAGATATTGAACTAGAAAGTGATCATGATAAAGAAAATAATCCTACAAAAGACATTATAATAGATAACAAAGATACAATAGTAAACACTACGGGTTCTACAAGTGCCTCAGTAGATGAGCTATAGAGATCATCTACTGAGGTCAACGAAGTATAATTTTCTATCCACCTTCACATGCACACATTGCACAGGTGAAATAATCAATAATCCTTTTAAATAATACTCCATGGTGTCGTAGGGACCTATAGTAGCATGAATAAAAGTTGTCATAGTTTAGATAGGGACCTATTGTTGAAGGTACCCACAACACGCGCCAATCGGCAAATTCAATTTTTTTCTACCATCTAAATTGCATGTTATCCACATACGTTACATATTGTCACATTCTTATCATTTCCTTGCATGCAAATTCACCATCACATCCCATGATGCATTCATTGATTTCCATGTATTTAGAAGATCGCTTCATATCCCATAAGCCATACATTCTGCAACACTTCATTACCATGCGCCACCCTATCATTTCATCCATCACCTATTGCAATTAAGTAAATGTCAATTCATAATCAAGTTGTGGACACTCCTAATCACATGAGATGAGTTAAGTTCACTTCACGTTGATAGGTACACATACTATTTTTCCATAATTAATATAGGTTATTTTTTGATATATTTGCATTTAATTTTGCATGCTTCATACTCATTTAAATCTTTAGCCTAGTACAATACAATTAAGTGAGGTCACTTAAAGGATTTAGCTGGGGGGATAATACATTTTCCAAGGTTTTCAAAACTCTTGCCACCAAAAACACCAAATACTTTTTTTCCTTTATGCAAAGCTTTTGTCATTTGTTTCCTAATTCCATGCTATTACCTAAGCCAATGGGTTGTAACATACAAGTATAGTAGGATAGTTTCAAGAACTCAAGTATAACAAAATGAAGGATTGGTGAGGTTATAGTTGTGAGCTAAAACTTATAGAATTTGAATAGAATAGAACAAAGTGGTTTACCACCATGGGAGGAGATATTATTCATAGAGAACCTTTTGCTCACCAACAACTATTAGAAGATAGGCTAGTCTTGCCTATTTTTCAAAGATGTAGGATGGTTGGAATATTTCCTAAGGTTGATAGAGTATAATGAAGATATGACAAAATAGTTTGAAGAGAAACTTCAACATGATGAAGCCACAGTTCGAGGGCTAAAAGTAGATGCTTCAGAAGATGAAATTGCAGAGGTATTTGGTCTACCAAGAGAAGGAGTTGAAGTTCCTATTAGGGAAAATGCAATAGCTTCTAGGGATAAATTTAGAGAGCATGAAGAGAACCTTGATTCGACATCTCAAGGTACCAAAATATTATCACAACCATGGGTATGGGCTTCTGCTGCCTCTTATATTATAAAATATCTTACATACAATGGTATAAGGGTTAATGTGCCCAATTTACTTTATAACCTATTGAAGAGAATGGAGTATGAATATAAATAGAAAAGAAATAATACAACACTATCATACTATTGTTTAGTTACCCTCCTAGTGAAAATAAGTCTAAGGATTCATTACCCACATGTTTCTTAGGAAATATTTTTAGTTTGTAACCATATTAGTAATATTCTTGAAGAACCAATTGTCCTAGAGAATTTGGAATCACCTACTGCATCATTGACAGAAATTCCCTTTGGTTCACCTGTTGCTCCACCTACTTGCAATAGGGGAGAACCAAAGGAGTAGATTCTGTGAAGGTCACCACCCGTAGCCTCTGAGCAACCTGCAACAAAGGATGTCCAAGAAACCCCAACTTCTTCTAGGACACCAAGAAAAAGAAAGAGGAAGTGTGGATCTTTCCCTGTACCCAAGAAAGTGCAGAAGAAGGTTGTCACCTAACCAGGGCATTCACATCACCTGAAAAGGAAGGGTGTTATGAGGGGCAGTGTCAAGAAATAGGAGGAAGAAATTACTGTGATAGTGAAAGACGTAGAATTGAAAGACAATGTTTCTAAGGATGTGCATACACTTGTTAAAAGGAAATGCTATGTTTCAACCATATTTGAACCTGACTCATAAGATATTTGTGTTTCTAATAAAACAAGGAAAAGAACCCCACCAAGCCTTGATAGTGAGGGTTGTGAGTATACTGGGGTTGGTGATGATCAATTTTTTGAAGAAGATGAGAATTTGTTTATAGAAGAAAGGAATGCAAAGGAGTTGCAGGAAGCGTTAGAAATAATTAAATAGTTAGAAGAACTGGTGAAGACATATGAACAGAGAGACAAGGAAAGGGACTTGAAGATTAAAGAGTTGGAGAAGAAACTTCATGGCTATGGACATGGGACTAAATTGGACTTACTTGCACAACTTTCCATAGTGAAGGAAGGAAGCATAGAAATCACAAATGCAAACAAAAGACCCCCTGTTACAAGAACTCCAACTTGTCATACTACTATGTCTTTAGGCTACCAGTTGTGGAAGGTAACTCAATAATTCTCCCAACAGAAAGAAAAATGGGAGAAGGAAAAAAATAAAGAATGGTTTCAGAACATACCAGAGTACTAGAAATAAAGAAATTGGGTTGAGAAAGTTGACAATTAAGGTTGTGGAAAAAGCAGATAAGGCTACTCAAATTGTTAAGTACAAACCTCCTACTAGAGTATATACTTTATTTTTAGAGGAAAAATGTCTAAGCTTTCAATTTAGTCAATTGATTAACAACTTGCCAACTGCCATTCATGTAGAAATTTTGAATTTTTACATTTTTTTTTAATGCCACACTTGATGCACAAGATTAGTTATGTGAATTTTATTTACATAATTATGTTGTGCCAGATGCTACAAAGTGGAACCCATTACTATTTGTGGGTGATATACAAATCAGGTCACTAGCTTCTTACTTCATAAATGAAATGTAGAGGGGTGAGATTATGTAGGACTATGTAGAATGAGAGAATTCAATTGCTCTCCAAATCAGAAAGGAATCTAAGAATCCCAATATGATAATAGATGAATGGATAGAGATTTTGAGGTATAAAGGTCCAAGCAGAAAGATTATGAATTTGAGAAAAATGATTATGAAAGAATGCAAAGACTAAATGTAGGTCTCCTTTATCATTCTTATTGGTTTATACGAGAAAGATGGGACAACTTGACCCTTGAGTTGCAGAAGAAGGAGCCCCACTCTATATAACTTTATGGCTATGCTTGAAAGATCCCCAAGGTACATGGACATTGCAAAAGGCAAAGCACTTGAATGGGTACCTTTGACTTTCTCTCCACCTATGCTTCTCTACCCAATACCACATTAGATAGGAGAAAGAATGAAGAATGAGAAGAAGCTAAGGATGTCGGGTGGCAAATAATTTCATGCTATAGAGGTTTTTACTTGAGACAACAAAAAGGAGTGGATGTGATCACAAACCTCAGGGAGATGACCTTGCAGTACAACCCTCCAGTCTTCAAACCACTTTGCTTGAGGACAAGAAAATGATTAGTTGGGAGGAATGATGAGGCCTACTATTAGTTAGTTTTCTGTTATTTTATTTCATGCTTTTAATAGAAATCTCTAGATACATATTTCCTACATATTCCTGAAACTTTACTATCTTTTATGATCATTATGCAAACTTGGACTTGGTTTAAGTCTATGGAAATATGATTATGATATGATAGTTATTGCATGGTTAATATGCACTAATATGTATGAAATGTAATGAATATCTGTGTTTAAGCTATGGTTATTAGTATTGTGTAGATGTTGTGCGAACTAACTCTTTGCAGCCAAGGAGCTAGAGCAAGCAGACTGTAGCCCACAACAACTAGGAGGTGCAACCCGTAGCCATCAGACAATGATGTAGGAGAAGTTAGAAGAACACAATAACTTCATAATTGGAGGCATCTATTTGTTAGGATGACTGCATGAACTATCACATCATTTAATAAGACTACTCAAGGATCAAAATTCTTCCATGCTTGGGAATCCAATGTGACTATTTCCACTGTCCACATTTCAGTTTTAAACCGTTGCAGTAGAGTTATAGTCCTATTCTAATTCTTCTACCTTTTCAATTATGTTTTAGTTATTCAGACTTTATCATGCTCTATTATATAGGGAGTGTTGATTTATGATTATATTTCTATTTTGAGTCCTTGTTCTAATAAGACTCCCTCATACCTATATGAATGGTTTGGTGGTCGAGTTCTAAGTTAGATGAAATAGAAAACATAGAAGATAAAATAATACCTAAATGATATTTAACAAATGCTTGATGGTCTTCATCTACCCACAAAAAGAACACTTGAACCTTGGGGATTGATACTTCTAAATGGTTTGGGCATTTCCCCACATGTAAGCCTTGGAAGAGAATACTCCAAGCAAAGTGGGTGAGAATGGGTTGATGAATGTTGTTTTAAATAGCATGGAATCTCTTGCTCCAATCTTCTAAATATTAATGAGGAGACCATATTGAATTTAAATTTTCTTACCATTAGCAAGGAGAAAATAATTCATACCCTTTGCTAGGGTGTAGATGTAATGGGGTTTCAACATACAATTTGCAATATTTCCACCAAGGGTGATTGGACCACATAACTATTTCATGTTGCATATGTGGAGGCACAACATCCAAGATTTCCTAAAATCATTCATAATCTTGATTAGCCAAATGAAAATTTTCATAATTTTAGAGAAAGAGAGCAAAGAGAAAATAGTCGTAATGAAAAAAATCCTAAATAGTGTAAAAATCTCATCTCAAAACCTTAAGACATGAAGCCAATAAAACTTGACCATAGAACCTAGTGAAGAATTAAAACTTACTTTATTTAAATACTAATTTTAAAAAAAAACTCCACTAGCCATTTACAACACAACCAACATTGACTCCCCACCTTCTACAATTTGTTAAACCAACCGAACACAAACTCATGGTTTGCCTTTGCACTAGGTCCCTTTTACCCATTACTGCAAATTTGTAGCAGTAAACTAAGCCAAAGCATTTGCTAACACAGGCTATCGTCTTTAAAATGCCAAACTCCCTTCATAAATTCCTAGTCATTTGATGAAATGGGTATTAGAATGGAGGAGGGGTATGTGCTTGCTTTACGACCTCTTATTTGATAGTAGAGCCACAAGTGGAAATCCTGCAAATGAGAAAAATGAAGGAAAACTAAAGGAATGGTAGTCCCCACCATATGTTTTGGAGGCTTAGACTAGAATCGAATACTTTAACTAAAGGCCAAGATAAGGAAAAAAGGAAATAAAACCTTAACTCCAGTCCATGCTGAGTAAAATGAACGGGGTACTAGAAAGTACCGCCTTCTCCTTCTCTCTTCCCCTCGGCTGAGGTCGAACCAATGCAGCTCCAACAACAATCAATGTTAGTTTCCAATACGCTGCATGGGACCAGCCAGTCACATGTTTTCAATTTGAATCTTAATCAATAAAACTTCTTTACTGCCCATCTTAGTTTGGTTAGATGTTAAACTTCCTTGGTCTGTAAAATAGCCTCTCAGTGGTCATATTGATAGCAACTGTCCAGATCAGATTTCCTGGACCAGATAATAACAGTGAAGTGTAACATCTTGATGGGATCACAATGATAAAAGTCACTTGATTCTCTTAGTCTTCTTAATTACAATGGGTGGCAATTGTGTGGGGATATTCTCTTAGAAAGAATGGCATATCTATATTGATTAAAATTTGAGATGTTTAAGAATGCACTATTCTCTTTGTAACTTATTCTTTCAATATGTAATTCTTTCAATGTGTATAAGATTAAGTAGTAGTTGTTTGTTGTATCTATTTCTAATTTATTATTAATTTATAATTATATTGAATTATTTTTCTATTGAAATCATCAATGATATCAAAACAAGTGATATTGAAGTCTTATTTTCTCTTGTTTTTTATGGAAGGAAGGAGACCCTTTATTTATGGTAACTTGTTGTTTGAGTGGAATCTTTATGTAGTTTTTTAGATTTTTAGAAATGTAGAAAGTAAGTTTGGTGATGGAAATTTAAAATTTTAATGGTTGCAATTTTGAGTTGTGGAAGCTCAAGATAGAGGGTCTTCTAGTTGAGAGAGATCAACAGATAGGTATGTTGAGAATTAAACTCTCAACTATTGTGGTTTTTTATAGGGTTGGAGCTAACATTAAAATTTTTGATTGATTCGATGAAAAACCCATAGGAATAGCTAGATCTTTCATTGTTAGGTTGAAATATTTAAAGGGTGGCCTAGTGGAAGCTAATGGTGAGTACCCACTAGGGAACCAAAGGCTAAGTCCATAAGTTATAACCTCTTGATAACATGATGAACCAAATTTTACTACTAGTGTTGGAAAGACTAATTTTAATTTAAGAAAACATTTTATGGTACCTCCTCGTGATAAGAACAACACAAAATGGAGTCTTGAGACATGTCTCTACATATTGTAAATCTAGTAGTAGTATCATATATCACATGTTTAATGAGAGAGTATGTGTGCATTTAGAGTAGAATATGAGATAAGAGGATAATATATTATACATGAGACAACCACCCAAGAATATGTGATGTATATATCTATATTCTTGAGGTAAAAAAAAAATGAAAGTAAAACATGTATGATATGAATAAGATATGAATGACTATATCTCACATAGTGTTATATAAATAAAAATGATTATTTTATTTTGTTTGCATGTATAATCTACAACACTTATTATATTTTCATTTTTATTGTGTCACATTGAGGTTAACTTTCTTAACACAACTAATCTAGATATTGATTCTATATTTTATGTTAGCAATTGTTAATGGTTGAAAAAAATATTATAAAAATAAAAGAAGAATAATTATATTTTATCTTTCTAATTCATTGTTGATTAATGTGTCAACTAAAGACACTTCCAATAATCTATGCGTAAAAATATGAGTGGTGTATCAAACCAAGTCCCTTGTAACTAAAATATTCTTAAGAATGTAGTTGTATTCTCCAAGAATGAGTGATGAAGGTTTAGTAATTCACCTAATTTATTTTAAGTGGTGGTATATAAACTAGCTTCCATTAATGTAAAAATATATGATAAAGATAAATGCATAACCTTGTTATGATCTTTCCCAATTCATGAGATAACTTAGCTATGACAATTAATAGTAACTTTATAAAATTGAAGCTAAAAGAAGTTACATTCTTATTGTTAAAGAATAAATGAGCTAGAATTTTATGGATGATACTATAAAGGATTCTCTTCTTGTGAGAGGTAGAGACGAGAACAAGACTATATAATGATTATTTAAATTTCATGAAAATTCTAAAATAAAGGGTTTGAACTAAGAAAAATATAGAAATTCCAAAAAGGAATACATGTTTAAAATGAGTTAAAGTTAATATATAAAATGATGTCTCTACTTAAAATTTGAAATCCTAGCTAAATAAGGTAAATATAAAGATATGTTCATAACAAACATATGTATTCATGCATGTTATGATGTATGGCTAATATATTCATGAGATTCTTTTGATTTCATTCCTCATAAGCCGTGGATTTTAGAATATGAAAGTTATAATTGAGGTAATGTCTCCTTAGGTGATCAACCAAGTAGTAAAATTGAGGTAAGGTCAAAGTGACATTTACGGATGGGAGAAAGAAGTCACTCCCTAGATTTATCATGTTCTTGGTTTATTAAGAAATTAAATTTCTATCAACAAGTTGAGATACAAATGTGGAGGTTGTCTTGGTAATATATTTGAAAAATGTTCAAATGAGATATGGTTTTATAAAATGGAATTCATTTTGGAATTCTATACAAACTAGATACTAGTGTTGTGATTGGTTGATGTGATAGTTCCATGATTCTTGTGGATGACTAAAAATTAATTACTAAATGGAAATATAATGGGTATAATCATGTTCTTAGATGATGAAAAAATAATGATCTTTAGACTATTGAGGATGTGAACTGTGCTTAAGCGGGATTTGTCAATATGGATATGGTTGTGAAAGAGATATTTATTGAAGATGTTTATGATTCCATCATAAAGCTAGCGAGAATGGATTCTTGATTCAAGAATATTATATGCATTTATGCCCCTAGTAACTACTTCGGGTTTATTTTATTTGATCCCTTATACATTTATAAAAAGGTGGGAGAATCTATTTAATCTATATATCCTTGGTAGGAAGGTGTTTTGTATGTGCCTTATGTAGTAACTTAAAATGTTGTTAAAAATTGTGGTCCTTATAGAATGGGGCACCAAACTTGGTTCTTAGGTAGATTTATTATAGTGTAATTTTATATAAGAAATTTGAATTGCAATCATATAGGGGGTCACTAAAGGAAAATAAAAGAGATAAATCATTGGAAGGAAAAAAATCACACTTGGGAACTTAGACCACAAAGGACAAAGAGAAGATACCTTGGAATGTAAAGAGGCTCTTGGAAATTTCATAAGTCCCACATAGTATTTTATATATAAGATATTTAAGGTCAATAATTTATTTTTTTCATTCATATAAATAATATTCTTAGGTTAGTAACTTTGAGAGAATTTTTGGTAATAAATAATTCCTTCTATTATTTTATCACAATTGAGACATATTATTCAAAACACCTATTGAAGAAAAAATAAAACTTGCATGTGTTTTAATAATATTTTTATTTACTATAATATAGTGCACATGTCTTATATTTTGGTAGGGTTTCTAGAAAAAGGGACTCTTAGGATATATATGGTGTTGTGCACATGTGTTATCATACTACTAAATTATTTACTATTTATTATTTATTTAAGGATATATCAATTGTTCCTTCTCCATTGAGATTATTTTTAATTTCTTAATCATATCTAGGAGTAGAAGAGAATAGGACACAATTTACCCTTATGGCTAAACTATGCCAAGTGGATTAAACTACATACAACATCATTTAGTAGTAGAGAACATTATCTAGCAAGTTTATGATAGTCAACATAGGTATTAATTTAATAGAAGATATTTCAAACCAATTACATTTACCACATTCTACAATTGATTGTTCTTCATCAAATAGAAATTTTGATAAAATTAAGATTTAAGATAGTATATACATATTATTTATAGTGTTAACTCTTTATATAGGTGTAGTTTTTTTTATAAGATAAGCAACATTTATAGGGTGTTGTACCCTTTACACAACAAGCCATAGAGGCCAAAAAGGATTAACGAAAATGTACCAGTGGATACACCGCAATAGCACAACAGAACACAAACAACTCTTGGACAACAGAACTAGGAGAGGCAAAACACTCAGAACCGATGGAAGACCTCAGACAAAGATAGACTAGCAACCTAAACCAGGCCTTACAACTAGGAGAAACCAAACACTTAGGACTAAAACTAATCCTATTGAGCCAAGAAACAACCCATACAACTGCATGCCCAAAAGACTGGCTGAACCAACCAAGCCACACAACTCCTATAGCAGCTGGACTGCAATAGACCTCCTACTCAAATCAACCAAAAATGAGCCTAATAGTTTCTTACCAAAAAATGGGTAAGAATCACAAGTTGTTGCAAAGATACAATTTTCAAAATGCTCCAACCAACTAGACACCAACCTTGACACCACCTCAAAGGGAGGGGGCTCCCCTCGACAGGAGAGGAAGAAGTGGTGACTAGAACTACCAAAGAATCCTCTCTCTAGAGCAAGCACACTCCACCTCAATAGGAACTAGCAAAGGAGAGAAGCACTTCCCACCATACCAACAACCCCTAGCTCCACCTCGACAGGAGAGGGATCCACCTTAATAGGAGCAATATTCACCTCAATAGAATACATTGATTGTTGAACATGGTAGCAAGAAAGAACTCTAGTAGCATAGGTAAACACCCCTTCCCAAGGCATACAAAGAGATGAAACAAAAGGAAGAAGCACAACAACCTCCCATCCAACAAAAAAATCAGCCCTAAACACCGTAAGATCCTCCACTCCTTCCACAGAAAAAGCATCATCCACCATAAGGGGTAGCCAACCAACCAAGGGAACCCCCACCAATAGAAAACCCACTTTAAGCCACAAGGAATCCACCTCAATAGAAGTCACAACAAGAGGAACTAGGAAAGAACCAACAACATCAATACTCTTATGCCTCAACCCAACCTAGGTTGTGAGAGAGAGAAAGACTTACAAAGGAGTGCAAAACCCATCCCCCATCAAACACATCTGCAACAAGAAACTAGCATCTCTAAACCACTAGCACAGACCAATCTGTACCACATGAGCAGCAGACCCCCATCTCACTGGAATAGAGATGGCCACATAAACCAACAACCAAATCTCCAAAGGGTCTAAGACAACTCCAAGACTAGAGCTACAAACATTGCAACAAAACACCACCCTGAATCCATCCACCACCGAAGGAGCACTAAGAGACAAGCAACCAACCAACACCCCAACAATAGAGCAAAGGAGGAAAAAGGCATCAATAGGCCCCACCTGACCAGAGAAGGAAATGAAAAGGACCAAAGGCAACACGTTGGGCAAGGGAGAGACCACCAAAGGAACTAGCCACGTGCTCTAGAGAAATCCTAGACAAGCCACTCCAGTGACAAGACAGAGTAGAACCAAGACCCAAAACCTCAACAGCACCCAACAAGGGAAAAAACTAGAGCTGATCCGCCAACACACAGAGAAGGATCTCCCAAAATCTAAGCAGATAGAAGAAACACCAATAGTCAATAGGCAACCGATTAGAAGGAATGACCAAAACCCACCAAAATATACAAAGGCCAACACCATCTTTGTTAGCTTCAGAAAATCCAATCTCTATAACCACAAAAAAAAATCAAATAAATGCAATTGTCACTGTATCCACACACCCCAACAGAGGAAAAAGGTAGAACCAAGTAGGCCATGACATAACCTGAGCCCCAACACCACTCCTGCAAAAGCAAACAATGTTGGGAGTAAGTAACCTCCAAACACCACAATATAGGAAAAGAAACATGAGGATGGAAGAACAACACCTCCCACTGTGAAAAGCACAACAAGCTGCCCCCATTTCCAAGACAAAAAGCCACACAAGAAACCACTAACACGAGAAAACATAGCCCCAAAGCGATAGAACCACACACCAACTAAACAACGACCCCGTCTAGTTGCAACCTCCAAACCACTAGGAATGCAAACACCCTGCACAACAAAGATCAGCCAAACAAGAATGAAAACACCATCCCTAACCTCGTCCTTATCCTCACTTTCTCCATCTTTTCCTTCAAGGAAATTCAAAAGCTGCTTACGACTCTTCCCATCCAACGCACACACTATCCTCGTCCTCATCTCCTTTAGGTGTAGTTATTTTTATGGTTTATATAAATTAATTAGAATTTATATATCCATAAAATGTTATCTAATTCCCCAAATTTTAGCGAACCTAACTTATTGATTCATTCTAATGCTTTTCACTAGGATTAAATCTTTATTTTTATGATTTTTAATTTTATTTTATGGTTTTGTCCATATTTTTCATAAATTTTAAATTTATATGTTTTAGTTACATTTTTATTCTTCTTCAATCTATCACTTAATATTGGTGCAAGCCAAGACATCTCCCATGACCATATTTTTCTATTAAGTGTAGTCCTAGAATCATCCCTTTTATTATAAGGAATCATTTTGATGTTCTTATCTTGTAAAATCTAAATATTTCTTTGTACATGGGTGATGAGAAACTTTTTAATCATGATGTTCATCTTATGATGATGAAAATTAAAATAAAATTGTTATGGTTCAAACAAGTTGTAACTTATTAGGGAGGATATTAGTAAATATTATGACTATTCTAATTCTTTAGTATTATTGGATGCACTTCATTATTTTCTTATGAAATTTTTTTATGGGATGGAAGTACTCAAAGGAATTAGCCAAGTAGTTAACCTATATAATTCTCCCAATGATGACCTCCTTCCTTCAATTCTCAAGATTTATCTTCGACTCTCCCCTACCAACCCTAATCACCTACATTTCACATCCAATTCCCCACTTCATCCACTTCTACTCTTATGAAATTCCCAACCCTCCACCAACATCATTTTTCTCACATTTATGTTGTTCTTATGCATGCATTTACTCCTACTTCTCATATCACTACAACAAAATAGACAATTAGCACCTAAAATAGCGTTAGATTTTAGTGCATTTGAGTTCATGAATTGGGCACTTCGGTTGGTGCAAAACTCAACACCAAACTGCATTTTACTTTGGCGTCAAATTTAGTGCTAGATTTAGTGTCAGGTTTAGTGCCGACTTTTGTTGCTTCCAGTTTGGCTTTCAATTTTGCTTCTTGTGTTGCTTCTAGGGTTGCTTCCAATTTTTTTTCGATTTTGCTTCCAGGTTTTCTTCTAGTTTTGCTTCCAATTTTTCTTCCAGTTTTGCTTCCAATTTTTCTTCCGATTTTACGTCCATTTTTTCTTTCGATATAATGTCACTTGTTGCATCTAGCTTTGCTTCCATTTTTACATCTTTTGTTGCTTCTACTATGGCTTCTATTATTTCATCTTTTGTTGCTTCTAAAATTGCTTCCATTATTACTTCTTTGTTTGCTACCTAAATTGCTTATGTTTTTGCTTCCTAGATAACGCCAAGTTTTGCTTCCAAGATTGCTTTTGGTTTTCTTCTAGTTTTGCTTCCATTGTTTCTTCCTTTTTTGCTTCTAAAAATGCTTCTTGTTTTGCTTCCATTTATTAATTTAATATGTTTTATTTCAATTTAATTAGTTAAATATATCATGCCTCTTAAATAACTCATATGATTATAGAGTAAGTAATTTAATTATTTAACTCATATGATTAAATAACAAGATAATTATTATAACATGATCATCATCTATAATTAAAACAAGTGAGTCAAATATCTATAATTTAATTGAATTTGACAACATCCATCCTTAGCTATAAATTAAAATCATCGTACGTGATAAATATCCATCCAAAAATTATTGACCACTTTCAATATATATAAATTGACAAGTCAATACTAATAAGATCATCATAATATATAACTAAAATAAGTGAAAGTCAAATATGCCAGTAGATCAATAACATGTCAAATATTTGACATAAGTCAAAATTATACATGTACAAATGATATATGTAAAAATGATAAATTATGTAACTAAAAATTAATGATACATGTCCAAATGATATAAGTCAATGATATATGTCAAAATGATACAACTCAATAATATGGTATTGCAGGCCTTGAAAATGATACATATGATAGTAACCATGAAAAGAGGCATCATAACGATATATCAACAATGATCCATGATGTAGTCTATATGATCATGAATGTCACTCGCTACTACCAGCAACTGCCTCATCATCATCATCACCATCATGATCATCATCGTCATCATCATCATCGTCATCGGCCTTGATGTCTTTTGGATATGTGTCATCATCATCCTTTGCCATGTGATTTGTACCTGAACCAATATATTTTGGATCTATACCATGAGGACCATCTTGATCTTCTGGAAGACCCATGTTCTGTAAAAACAAAAACCTTTAAAATGAAAATTTATTATTATTATTTACAAAAGATTATATATATATATATAAAATGATGGGGTTTGAAAAATAATAATAATATTAATGTAAAGTATAAAGTATATAGGATATTTTTATAGAGAAAATATATTTATTTATTTATTTATATAAAACTAAACTCATTACAAAATAAATCATAAATGAATTCCTTTTAAAGAAATGTTTAAAAGAAAAAAATAAATTATAAAATATAAGGGATGGGGCGGAAGGATTTCATCCCTTGTCGTTGTAAGGAAAATTAGATGCAGAAAACAATTCTCCTAACATCAATACCTCAGGAAAGAATGCAGAAGTACTTTTAAATTTTCAATTACAGTCAAATTGAGATGCACTAAGAGACAGATTACAAAAACAGAGTATTAGACAAACACACATGAACACTAGATATACGTGGGAAAACCCTTACGAGAAAAAAACCCACCACACCAAGAGAAATCACTTTGTATTACAGTAATTGGAATTACATACAATTCCAGACTTATCTTTCTGGTGTCATTATACAACAACATTCATCATGAACATTCTTCGAACATAAAACATCCAAGTTATAACCTTTACAGATTTTAAATCCTTTACTGATACAGTTTTAATTCTTCACACTTCACTGTTGATCAAACTACTATCCAACCCCCAAGCGTCTGCAGCTTCCAACTATATCCATGGTGTTCTTTGACTATTGAGCTTTCTCATAGAACTGTCGCAACGAACCAACTGCTAACGGTTCACTTTCGGCTTCCTCTATTCATCCACGAGATTCCACGTATGATAGTCAGACGGTCAACAGAATTCGTAATGCATTGGCATCTCGGTGAGACACTAACAGTGTCTCGCCGATGCCACATATACTACATATCGATGTCGCCAAGAGCCTATGTAGTCACCAAGATGTTATATCGAGCTCCAAGATATACACCGAGTCATCATGTAGTCGCCCTGACCTATCACTTTCGCCAGAAGGTCATAGCGAGACATCAAAAGTTATACCGAAGTCCCCATACCTACTGAGCACCAAGGAGAAGTCGGCAAGACTCACACCTATCGCCAAGAGTTCATACCGATCTCCATATGTTACTTCGATGACCAACTATTGCCAAGAGCTACCCTGATAGCCATTGGCTATCGACAAGACATTCACCATCGCTAAGAGGTTTCTCTGATAGCTTTAAGTTACCCCAAAGATTATTCAACATCGGCAAGACTCATCAAAGTCGCTGGGACTTCTTATCAAAACCACCGTGTTCCACCGATGACCATCATTTTACAAGAGCTACACCGAAGACTAACACTTGAGTCTTTGTCATTGAGACATATCCACATCGGTAGAACATCATACCAATGACATTTCCTTCGGTCAAGTCTCCCCGATGAATACAAAACAAACACTGTCGGCATAACATCTGCTTTCGCGATGACTTCTTATCAAGTCAATATGGGTTACCCCGAGAACCTCAACGTAAATGCTATCGGCGAGAGATTAACACTTTGCTGAGACAACTTAGCGAAAACCTTTAGCTCCACCAAAGACCACAGTCACCAAGAGTCTCCCTGATGCACGATTGAATGGCCTATCGGTCAGAGGTCTTCCGAGTGCTATAAGGTCACAACGAATACATCATGCTCCAGCGATAGACTCCATAGTGTAACCTTTCGGCAAGACAATGGCAAGGTCACAGCGACCTGTTCAGAACTGAATAAAACAAACCTGCTAATCGGCTAGACAATTAGAATGTCACACCAACTTGACTCTAATGGAGGTTTCAACCTGTAATGTTTGAGGCACATATTTCCAACAATCTCCCACTTGACGAAGATCATATAGGCACCTCTAAAGCACAAATAATACTTATTGAAAATCATGGGCACTAAGGCCCATTGAACTGGCACACCACCTGAACTTGTCTATGCTCACTGGCTTCGTCAATGCATCTGCAACATTCTCCAGAGTATCAACCTTTTCTAAACTGACCTTTCCATCCTCAACCATATCTCATACAAAGTGGTACTGTACATCAATATGTTTTGTCCTGGCATGGAAAGTCGGGTTCTTTGCCAGACAAATGGCACTCTGACTGTCACATAAGATTGTTATTTCCCCTGCATCAAAACCAATGTTAGAACACAAAAATTTCAACCATACAGCTTCTTTACAAGCATGGGTAGCTACCATGTATTTAGCCTCTATAGTGGACAAAGCGACTACAGCCTGTCGCTTGCTCATCCAACTCACTGCACCACCATTCACCATGAAAATGTATCCACTGGTAGATCTCTTGTTGTCAATGTCCCTTGCCCAATCAGAATCTACATATCCACGAATGCTAAGAGTCCTCTGTGATTCAACTGAATTCCCATGGTAACACAATGCAAAATCTGAAGTTCCCTTCAAATATCTAAATACTCTCTTCACAACATCCCAATGTATTCTACCTGGATTTTCCATAAATCGACTAAGTACTCCCACTGCTTGGGCAATGTCTGGCCTTGTATAGACCATTGCACACATGAGACTGCCTACTGCACTAGCATAGGGTACACTGGTCATGTCCTCCATCTCAGTAGGAGATTTTGGACAGTCCTCAATAGATAGCTTCGTTCCCTGCATGACTGGAACAACTAACTGCTTGCAATCATTCATACAAAATCTCTCAAGAACAGTCCTGATATACTTACTCTGACTGAACCAAAGCTTTCTATTCTTCCTGTCCTTGGATATCTCCATCCCCAAAATATACCCTACTGCACCAAGATCCTTCATTTCGAACTTAGCAAACAACTGAGACTTAAGATCAAAAATCATTAGCTTGCTATTTCCTATGAACAACATATCATCAACATAAAGAGCAATAACAAGCACTTGATCACTTTTCACTTTATAATATACATAGTGATCAGATTTTGATCTCACAAAGCCTAAAGATAATACATAAGTATCAAATTTTTGGTACCACATTCTAGGAGACTGCTTTAACCCATACAGAGACTTCTTTAATTTGCATACCAATTTTTCTTTACCCTTTTCAACAAAGTGCTTAGGCTGGGACATATAGATTTCTTCTTCAAGATCACCATGAAGAAATGTTGTCTTCACATCCATATGTTCAACCTCTAAGTCATACGCTGCTGCAAGTGACAATAGAAATCTAATGGACAACTTTGCTACAGGAGAAAATATTTCCCCATAATCAATTCCCTCGACTTGGGAATAACCCTTTGCAACCAGTCTTGCCTTGTATTTTTCTACACTGCCATCCAGACCAATCTTTTTCTTAAATACCCATTTACAGCCCACAGGTTTTCTACCTTTAGGCAAGGGCACCAAACTCCAGGTTTCATTTTTATCTAATGATGCCATTTCTTCCTCCATGGCTTCCAACCAAGAATCTGAATCAGACATTTTAATTGCCTCCTTTACAGTCCTAGGCTCATCAGTGCTAGAAATTAAAGCATAGGCACAAGTAGAATCAATTAATGAGAACCCATACCTATTTGGTTGTTTCCTTTCTTGGGTTGACCTCCTCATAGGCTAAGGCTGAGGTTCATCTTCTTCAAAACTTTCAGAATTGCTTGAGCTCTCCTCAGTTTTAGGTGTGTTTTGAATCTTTAATTCCTCTTTCTCTATTGTAGGAGGAATTGCTACTACATCCTTACTGTTTTCTGACTTTGTCTCTGACTGTAGATCCAAGGTGAAAGGTTTCAACTCACAAAAGATTACACTTCTGCTATATACAACCTTCTCTGTAACAGGATTCCAAAGCTTGTATCCTTTAATGTTAGCACTATAGCCAATAAAAATACACTTGACAGCCTTGTTCTCCAACTTAGATCTTTTTACATCCGGCACATGTGCATATGCCTTACAGCCAAAGACTCAAATATGTCTAAGAGAGGGCTTCTTACCAGACCATGCTTCCAAAGGTGTCTTATCAACAAGAGCAGAGTTTGGAGACTGATTAACCAAGTAACATGCAGTAGCAATAACTTTAGCCTAGAACTTCTCCTCCAAACCAGCACTACTAAGCATACTTCATGCTCTCTCCATCACTGTCCTATTGAACCTTTCTGCAACCCCATTCTATAGTGGAGTATAAGGTGTAGTCTTGTGTCTTTTGATTCCATGGTCTTTACAGTATCTTTCAAATTCATCAGAACAGAATTCACCACCATTATCAATCCTTAAGCATTTTATTGTTTTACCAGTCTAATTTTCAACAAGATTTTTAAAATCCTTAAATCGACTGAACACTTCTGATTTACTTTTCAAAAAATATATAAATGCTCTTTTTGAATAATCATCAATGAACGACACATAGTATCTTGATTTAGACAAAGAAGGAACATCTACTAGACCAAACACATCTGAATGAATATAGTCTAACAAACCAGAAGATTTATGAGGACTGTCATAAAATGAAACACGATGTTGCTTTCCATATATACAGTGTTCACAGAATTCAAATTCTAGATTACAATCTTCAAGCCCCTCAACAAGATTTTTGTTCTTCAAGGTTTTTAAACCTTTTTCTCCTATGTGGCCTAACCTATGATGCCAAAGCATAGTCTTCTCTACAGGAAGTTTTACTTCCGTAGAGTTTACATAATTAGGGATATTTCCCTCTTTACCTTCATGAGTAGCTTTCAGTGACTTCGAAGAGACACTGTTACATTGAACAGCTTGTGCATCCAGCTTGTACAGGGTACCAATTCAAGCACCTCTAGCCAGCACCATTGAACCTCTAGTCATCTTACAACCCCTCGATAACAAGACTTGTACTCTGATATCATTAAGCTTACTAACAGAAAGAAGATTTCGAGCCAGACCTGGTATGTGCATCACATCATTGATCCCCTTTATTCTGTCATCGGGAATTGGATTCTGACTCTTCCACGGCCAACAATTTCCAAAATTGAATCACTCGCCAAGTACACCTTTCCACCATTGTATTCTTCATACTTTGTGAACCATTCTTTGTGAGATGTCATGTGGAATGATGCTCCAGAATCAATCAGCCAGACATCATCTGATGCCTGAGTAGCCAAGGCTGCAATGAAGGTGTCACCATCACTATGAGAAGAACCATTGTCAGAAGAGCCCTTCTTCTTCTTTTTCTCCTCTTTACAATCCTTTTGGACATGACCAGGTTGCCCATAGTTCCAGCACTTCACCTTGGACTTTTTGCCAGGAGACTTTGATCTCCCCTCTAATTTTGATTTAGACTTCTTGTCCTTCTTCTTGCCTTTCTCCTTTGATCTTCCTCTAATAGCAAGAGCCTCCTTCGCCATCTCAGAATATTTCCTTCTCATCTCTTCTGACAACAAAGATGCAACATCTTCCATCTTGAAACTGGATGTTGTACTCCCAATCACCATCACCAGATGATCCCATGAGTCTGGAAAAGAACACAATAGAAGCATATAGCGATCCTCTTCTTCAGTCTTTACACCAACAAATGTTAATTGTGTGAGCAACATGTTAAATGCATTCAAATGATTAGCTACAAACCCTGCTTCCTACATTCTCAAAGAGTATAGTTTCTTCCTCAGGAATAGTTTATTCACCAAGGACTTCCCCTGATAAATAGATGCCAGTCTCTTCCACAAGGAAGACGCAGTCTTCTCTTCATGCACATTTAGAAGCACTGAGTCTTCCAAACAGAGCCTTATCAGCCCCTTAGACTTCCTATCTGCAAGGTCCCAATCTTCTTGCTTCATGCCTGTAGGTTTCACTCTAGCCACAACAATCCAAAGATCACAGTCAACAAGAAGATCCTCCATCTTGAGTTTCCACAACTCAAAGTTACTACCATTGAATTTATCTCTTTCAAACTTTCTAGATGTACTAGCCATCTTAACCTGTAATTAGAAATAACAATCTCTACAAGACTCCCATTGAATAGTATTGACACAAAAAACCCAATGTACCCCCAAGGATAACACAATTGGCCAGGCTATGATACCACTTGTAAGGAAAATTAGATGCGGAAAACAATTCTCCTAACGTCAATACCTCAGGAAAGAATGCAGAAGTACTTTTAAATTTTCAATTACAGTAAAGTTGAGATGCACTAAGAAACATATTACAGAAAGAGTATTAGACAAACACACATGAACACCAGATATACGTGGGAAAACCCTTACGGGAGAAAAACCCACCACACCAAGATAAATCACTTTGTATTATAGTAATTGGAATTACATACAATTCCAAACTTATCTTTCTAGTGTCATTATACAACAACATTCATCATGAACATTCTTCGAACAGAAAACATCCAAGTTATAACCTTTACAGATTTTAAATCCTTTACTGATACAGTTTTAATTCTTCACACTTCACTGTTGATTGAACTACTATCCAACCCCCAAGTGTCTGCAACTTCCAACTATATCCATGGTGTTCCCTAACTATTGAGCTTTCTCACAGAACTGTCGCAACGAACCAACTGCTAACGGTTCCCTTTCGGCTTCCTCTATTCGTCCACGAGATTCCACGTATGATAGTCACACGGTCAACAAAATTCGTAATGCACTGGCATCTCGGTGAGACACTAACAGTGTCTCGCCAATGCCACATATACTTCATATCGATGTCACCTAGAGCCTCTATAGTCACCAAGATGTTATATCGAGCTCCAAGATATACACCGAGTCATCACATAGTCGCCCTGACCTATCACTTTTTCCAGAAGGTCATAGCAAGACATCAAAGGTTATACCGAAGTCCCCATACCTACTGAGCACCAAGGAGAAGTCGGTAAGACTCATACCTATCACCAAGAGTTCATACCGATCTCCATATGTTACTCCGATGACCAACTATCGCCAAGAGCTACCTCGATAGCCATCAGCGATCAGCAAGACATTCACCATCGCTAACAGGTTTCTCTGATAGCTTTAAGTTACCCTGAAGATTCTTCAACATTGGCAAGACTCATCGAAGTCACTGGGACTTTTTATCAAAACCACCGTGTTCCACCAATGACCATCATTCGCTAAGAGCTACACCGAAGACTAACACTTGAGTCTTTGTCGCTGAGACATAGCCACATCGGTAGAACATCATACCAATGACATTTCCTTCAACCAAGTCTCCCTGATGAATACAAAACAAACACTGTCAGCATAACATCTGCTTTCGTGGTGACTTCTTACCGATTCAATACGGGTTACCCCAAGAACCTCAATGTAAACATTGTTGGCGAGAGATTAACACTTCACTGAGACAACTTAGCAAAAACCTTTAGCTTCACCGAAGACCACAGTTGCCAAGAGTCTCCCCAATGCACGACTGAATGGCCTGTCGGCCAGAGGTCTTCCGAGCGCTATAAGGTCACAACGAATACATCATGCTACAACAATAGACTCCACAGTGTAACCTTTCAGCAAGACAATGGCAAGGTCACAACGACCTGTTCAGAACTGAATAAAACAAACTTGCTAGTTGGCCAGACAATTAGAATGTCACGCTAACTTGACTCTAATGGAGGGTTCAGCCTATAATATTTGAGGCACATATTTCCAACAGTCGCCACCTGCAAGGAGTTTAGCTCCACAAAGGGTCCCTGTATGTGGTAGTCACAACTACCCTGGTTGTGGGGAAACCTTCATAAATGGTTGTCAAAAAAAATAAAAAAAATAATAACAGTGTATTTTTTCTTTTAAAACAAAAAATATATATATATATATATATAAACTCTATTCTCAGACATTGCTACCCCCTGTCAGTCAGCATATCTCATCAACAAAATAAATGATAATAAAATAAAATTTACAGTGCATGCAATGGATTAAAACATTTTCCTTTCACATGGTTTTAAAATGACAATGCTCCATTTCAGGCGCATGTTCTAGTTGCACTAGCAACACAAAATATTTTACAACCAATATGTATACACCCTTAGTTTCATGTTGGCAACACAAGGGCAGACAACTGAGAGGGGGGGTGAACAATTGTCCCAAAAATTTAAAACTTATTAATTTTCTCAAGCTTATTCTCATATCTGATTATTAACCATGAAAGCATAAATCATCAACACATCAGAAACACACATAACACCAAGAATTTTTACGTGGAAACCCTGTTAGGGGAAAAACCATGGTGGAGGTCAGTCCACAAGATTATACCCTATTAAAAGTATAAAGAAATATGAGTGCGGAATGCACATGCATTCAGATGCACTACCTAAAGCTCACTACTCAATTGCAACAAGGCTTACTGCCCAAAGGAAGAAACACTATCTTACATAAAGATTCAGATTAAATCTGTGGCAATTTGAACTGATAAAATAGCATCTACTAATGCCTTATCATAGTTCTGGTTAAGCACATGAACACTTCTTCACTTTTCTTCACTCTTCTTCACACTCTGCTTCTTCCTTTGAAATATTTGAACAATATTCACACATAGGACTTGTACACTTCACATACTCATGCCTTCAAATGATAAAACAATTTCTCTTATATATCCGCAACAAGAAATTAAACCACTACATGTCGTATTTAATGAAAATAATAAAATGATAACAAACTGTCAGCCCAAAACAATAACAATTATTAATGTGAATCAAACAAGGTCGGCCACAACTTAGGGAAGACCCAAAATAACATCTTTGAACATGAGCCACCTTCAAAAATTATTCCTCAAAGATCTACAACACACCACAAACACCTTGTTGGCTAAGAACATGAAAAACATGAACATGCAAGAGAAAATATTGGATCACAAGCACAACGATAAATGTGGACATGCAAAATAGATAGAGAATGATTTAGAAACATCCACAAACATCATGAATCACTAGAGAAGCATCCGCAACAACTAAACTGACTGAAATCACATCATCTTCATTCAAGAATGCAAATTGAAGTAACAAAAAGACTACCAAAATACAAATCTTAATAACTCGATCAAATCTTCATGTGGATCTCTAAAACTCAACCTAGATAAACTAGATATACTCAACAAGTAACCCTTTAGTCCACAACCTTTGATCATCAATGTACTGAACTCACTCATAAACTCAACTTCACTTCACCACTGACAACCTGCAACTCATTTCATTACAATTTTCTCAATATCCTCGACATATACAACTTCTAATACATTAATGCTAATAGTGTTGACATAAATGAAAACCTCATATTAGCAACACAACCACAACATCTAACAATCTCCCCCTTTGGAATTGATGGAAACACATGATGTGAAAAACACCATCAATGCAACTATCTCCAGCACTTACTCCCCCTTATGTTCTGACTCTTTTCTCCTCAACTCTTCCACATGACTTTTCTCCTCACAAGGTTCTTCTCCCCAGAGAGTTTTTCACATTTCTCTTCTTCCCCTTTGACATCAATGACAAAGATCTCTAAGGTCTGAACCACATATCTGAATCATCTTAATCATCTTAATCATCTGACTACTCCCCTTAAGTAGCAACCACCACAACATCAATCCGGATCAAGATATGACTATGAAAATCATAGAATAATGTAATGCAATGCATCTTAGTTCTAATTAGGAGGGGTAATCACCCCTAACTTCCCTCTGAGATACTCAAAAGTATCCTTAGGAAATGACTATGTAAAGATATCTGCAATCTGCTCCTTAGTAGGAACATACTCTAATCTGACTTCCTTTTCACTCACCTTCTCTCTCAAAAAGTGAAACTTGATAGATATATGCTTGTTCTTTGAATGCAACACCATATTCTTAGAAATTTTAATAGAACTTGAATTATCACATAATATAGCAATAGGATCATCATACACAACTTTGGTATCCTTCAACATCTACTTCATCCACAATACTTGAGTACAATTGTTAGAAACAACAATTTATTTGGCCTTTGCAGTAGATAAAGAAATGACATTCTGCTTTTTACTTAACCATGAGATTAGCTTCTTTCCCAAGAAAAATGCACCACCACTAGTACTTTTTATGTCATTCACATCACCAGCCAAATCAGCATTAGTAAAGGCACTCAAAGTAAGATCATCATCTTTAGGATACCACAGGCTAAAATCAACAATTCCCTTCAAGTATCTAAAAATTCTCTTCACAGCAGTCACATGAGATTCTTTAGGATCAGCTTGAAATATTGCAACAATACATACAACATTCATGATATTAGACCTAGTTTGAGTTAAATACAACAATCCACCAATCATTGATCTGTATCTAGTCTGATTTTCCTTCAGAGAATCATCATCTGTTGTCAACTTAGATCCGGTCACCATGGTGTACCAACTGGCTTTGAGTCTTCCATTCCAAAATTCTTCAACAATTCTTTCACATACTTGGACTGAGATATAAAGATCCCTTTATCTAACAGAGTAATTTGCAATCCCAAAAAGAATTTCATCTCTCCAATCATTGACATCTCAAACTCACTATGCATCTCATTAGCAAACTTCATGCACAAACTATTATCTCCAAAAATGATATCATCAACAAAAACTTCCACAATCAAATCTTTATCATCATTCTTGAAATACAAATTACTATCAACAATACCTTTGTTAAATCCAAGTTTCAACAAATACTTATACAATCTGGCATACCAAGCTCTCGGGGCTTGCTTAATTCCATACATTAATGCTTTATTCATCCAACAAACCTTATCTCCCTAATTAGTCAACTGAAATCTATCTGGTTGCTCAACATGCACCTCTTCTTCTAGCTCATCATTTAGAAATGTTGACTTGACATCCATCTGATAAACCTTGTAGTCTTTGTAAGTAGCATAAGCAAGAAACAATCTCACAGCTTCAATTCTACCAATAAGGGAAAAAGTCTCTTCAAAATCAATTCCTTCCATTTGAGAATATCCCTTACACACCAATCTTCCTTTGTTTCTAACCACTTCACCTTGCTCATTCAGTTTGTTTCTAAAGACCCATTGAGTTCCAATGGCATTTTTTTAATCCTTAAGTCTAGGAACAAGAATCCATGTATCATTCTTCTCAATTTGTTGTAGCTCTTCTTTCATTGCTTCAACCCAATGTTCATCTTTACATGCTTAATTCACATTAGTAGGCTCAGTCTTTGAAATCAAACAATATTCTTCTACAATATTTCTCCTAGTCTAGACACCTTTGTTCTTATCACCAATAATCTGATCTTCTGAATAATTTAATCTTACATACCTCAGAGTATTAGGACATTCTTGAATTTCAAGCTCTTCTGATCTCTCTTCTACTCTTTCACTATTTTCTCCTTCCTTTTGATCTTCTTGATTCATCGGAATGATTTGAACTTGATTTGAAGTCTAAACTTTCTTTCCTTTGTTTGTATTGTCATTCTGATCATCATAATCATATCCATAGGTTTTGGATGGTCTAGCTATGTCTTCATCAACCTCATCAATCAAACAATTTTTACCAGTAGCATTCAAGTGGAATATATTACCATTTTTTTTTGTACCTAAAGCAATCACATTTTTGGAACACCCCTTCCATCCTTGAATTGAAGATTGTAACCCTTATCAACCATCTATCTGAAACTCAAAATATTATGCTTCAGACCTTCCACATATAGGACATCATCAATATTGTTCTTACCATCAAGAGAAATGCATCCTCTGCCACAAATCACACTAGTTGTGTTATCACCAAATCTCACAACACCACCATCATACTTTTCTAGGCTCATAAACTTACTTCTATCTCCTATCATGTGATATGAACATCCACTTTCAATCACCCATTCATCTTTCTCTTCAACTCGAGCAGCCAGAGCTTTCTCCACATTTGTACAACTAGCAGATTCAGTAGACACATGATTATTTTCCTTGATAGCAATAAATACCCATTCATCCTCACTTCCATTTCTTTTATCAGATTCATCATCTTTCACTCCTTCATCAACAACATAATAACACTTCTTTTGAAATTTAGGATTGTTATGTCTTGTTTTAGAAACTCTTTTCCAGACACCTTGATGCAAAATCACCTATCTTATTGCAGGAAAAACATTTAATAGGAAACTTTCCTTTATACTTACCTTGTCCTCTGGCTTCTTTTTTCACAATTAGTGCTTCAAGCTCATCTAGTTCTCTTTCCTCTTCTTCAAGCTGTCTCATTTCTTCTTCATACTTGAATTTCTTTCTAGAAGAACTCTCTCCTAGATCATATCTTTGTTTATCTCTTCCAGATGTAGTGGCCTTGAATTCAAATTCTATCTTAGGAAGGGCATCACCAAATTCACTCAACTTAAAATCAATAAGCTTACCAATCAACATATCTCAAGTAACATTTGTCATAGTTCGGAGCTCTTCAATAGTTGTAGCTTTGACTTTGTAAGCAGCAAGAAAATATCTAAGCACTTTAGCAACAATCTCTAATTCTTCCAACTATCCACCAACACATCTAATTCCACACACAAGTTCATTCACTCTTTTCATGAAAGTAGTAATATTTTCATCATCACCTATTCTCAACATTTCATATTTCCCTTTCAGACTCTACAACTTAACAATCTTCACATTAGCATCACCTTCATACAAAGTTTTGAACTTTTTTCAGATCTCATAAGTAGTCTTCAGATCCATAATATTAGTCATCTCAGTATTAGTCAAAGCACTCAACAATGCTTCCTTATCCTTGATATTGTACTCAGCATCTCTAGTCTCAGTAGTAGTAGGACCATTCTGAGGTATAACATACCTATTACTTTTAATGCTCTAGTAGGGTTCACCAATGCATCTTAGATGGCACTCCATTCGAGTCTTCCACAAGGAATAATTTGTTTCATCAAATCTCAGACTATCCATCTTGTATGTCACCATCCTGTATCACCTCAAGTTGTTAAAATTCTTCCAAGGAACCTTCTCTAATACCAATTGTTGACAACACAAGGACAGATAAGTGAGAGGGGGGGTGAATCAGTTGTCCCATAAATTTAAAACTTATTAACTTTATCAAGCTTACTCTCAGATATGATTATTGACCATGAAAGCACAAATCATCAACACATCAGAAACACACACAACACCAATATTTTTTTATGTAGAAACCCTATTAGGGGAAAAACCATGGTGGAGGGAAGTCCACAAGATTATACCCTGTTAAAAGTATAAAGAAATATGAGTGGGGAATGCACATGCATTTAGGTGCAGTTCCTAGAGTTCACTACTCAATTACAACAAGGCTTACTACCCAAAGGAAGACACACTATCTTATAGAAAGATTCAGATTACATCCGCAGGGATTTGAACTGATAAAATAGCATCTGCTAATGCCTGATCACAGTTCTGATTAAGCACATGAACACTTCTTCACTTTTCTTCACTCTTCTTCACACTCTGCTTCTACCTTCAAAAAATCAAAACAATGTGTACATAGGACTTGCACATTTCACATACTTATGCCTTCAAATGATAAAAAAATCACTCTTATATATCCGCAACAAGAAATTAAACCACTACATGTCGGCTTTAGTGAAAATAATAAAATGATAACAAATTGTCAGCCCAAAACAATAACAATTATTAATGTGAATCAGCCAAGGTCGGCCAAAACATAGTGAAGACCCAAAATAACATCATCAAACATGAGCCACCTTCAAAAATTATTCCTCGAAGGTCCACAACATGCTAAAAACACCTTGTCAGCCAAGAACATGAAAAACATGGACACGCAAGAGAAAATATTGGGTCACGAGCACAACGATCAATGCGGGCATGCAACATAGATAGAGCATGATCTAGAAACATCCATAAACATCATGAATCACTAGAGAAGCATCCACAATAATTGAATTGATTGAAATCACATCATCTTCATTTAGGAACACAAATTGAAGTAACAGAAAGACTGTCAAAACACAAATCATCATAACTTGATCAAATCTTCACGCGGATCTCTAAAACTCAATTTGGATAAACTAGATATACTAAAAAAGAAACCCTTTAGTCCACAACCTCTGATTATCAACATACTAAACTCACTGATAGACTGAACTTCACTTCACCACTAACAACCTGCAACTCATTTCATTACAATTTTCTCAATATCCTCGACATATACAACTTCTAATGTATTAATGCTAATAGTGTTGACATCAATGAAAACCACACATCAGCAACACAACCACAACATCCAACATTTCAAACAAACATGGGATATATAAAAGGAAAAAGGGAAAAGATTTGTGGAAAAAGAATCATAAAACAATAAGGAGAAAATGGAAAAAAAAAAGCAAATAGATAATAACTTCTTTCCTCTTCAAAATCTGCACTTGCAAATGGAGGGTCAAGATATTTCAAGACCATTCCAACCTCCTTCAAAACCTACAAAAGAAATAGAACAACAAATGATCTCAAAATTCATAAAAGCCTTCTCATTTTTCTCCCCTCAAATCTGTAAACCCTCAAATGAGTGCAAATGAAAAGAAGAGGGATTAAAAGATTATATTTATGATTTAGGACAACATGAAGTTTCCCTAAGATCCAAGGGTTGAAATTATAACAATCCAATGGTCAATATTTGATGCACATCTAATTAACCTCTAATTTTTCATTATATTAATTAATCCCACCTAAATTTCTAATTTTACCTTGGCGGAAGATAATGTAAATAGAGACCACTTAAAGTCATTTTAGGAGACTTTTAAAAATAAAATTTATTCTTTCTTAAAATTTAAGATTTAGAAGAAAAATCAAATCAAGCTAAATTAGAAATTTATGTTAATTGATTTTTCTTTTTTGAAAAAATACATCAAGTCAAATTAGAAGTTTTTATTTATTGATTAAATTAGTGGACTTTAAGTAAAAAAATTATCTTTAAATAAAATCCAACAATGGTGTGGGTTAGAGTATTGTTTTTTTAAATATTTCATAAACATTGTTTAAACAACAATATTATTATTAAGGTTTAAACATTGATATTGATGGGATTGAACAATAATAATTTTATCAACATAAATATTTGGGGTGATAATTAGAAATATTTTTAATGGTTAGATGGTGGATTTAATAATGATATTATTATCATTTATTTTATTTTATTTTTCCTTTATTCCTTTATTTATAATCATTTTTTATATATAATCTTTTGTAAATAATAATAATAATACTTTGTTAACTTTATTATTTTTAAATAGTTTCCATTTTTATGTTGAACATAATTTTGAACATGTAATTGAAAACATCCACGATAAATGCTTTACTGTATCAACATATTCATTCACATAAGTACAGTATTGAGGTTCAATAACTGATATCCATTCAAATATAAGAAGAAATAAGTATGGAAAACATAAGAAAAATACAGAATGATAACACAGTCATGGGGAATCTCTGATAATAAGATGTTCTATTTCATTCATAAGCTCAAAAGTTACACTAGCAGAGTTTTGGTACACCCTTCCATTCATACCTTTATTATTTTTTTTATCAAAGTATATATAGAGATTACATAATATCAACCATAATCACTAAGCCATTAACCATTAAACTACCTAACCCCTATGCCCCAAATCCATTCTCTTTTGACCCTTAATCCCTTAAACCCTAACCCCTAATCCATTAACCCTTAATCCTTGCTAGATCAAAACAATTAGGTGCTCAATTAAGAACTAAAGCATGCTCTAAATTAGGAACCTACTTGATTTGATTGGAAAAAATGCCAAAAATAGCACCATCTCAGTAAAACTTGTATATAAAATATTTTTGAGGATTTACAAATTAGGGTTAAAATCTAAACTCTAAAATATAATTTCACTAAACAAAAGGAAAAAGTAAATTCTAAAGCTTATAACCTAGCACATTTTATTTTATTTTAATGATTTATGGGTTTACTATATGACTTAAGACTTCTTCAAGTTCATGTAACCCTAATGAATCAAAGTGGATGCAATTTAACAGCTAGAGGGTATAGGGGTTGAGGGATTAAGGGTTGAGGCCGATTGAGGGATTAGGGTAGAGATTTTACTTGGGTTTAAGGGTTAAGGGTTGAGGTTAGAGGCTGGTTTAAGGGTTTAAGGTTTAAGGGTTGAGGGTTGAGGGTTTAAGGTTTAGGGTTGAGGGATTAGGGTAGAGAGGGAGGGATGGATGGAGTGAGAGATGGAGGGAGAAGTGAGATAGAGAAAAGGAGACTAGAAGAGGAGGGAGGGATAGAGATATATGATCAAGGTTGAGAATCCAATGTATAGGGTAGAGGGTTGGAAATTGAGGGTATAGAGTTGAGAACCTATAGGGTTGATGGTTTAGGGTATTGGGTTGAGGGTATAGGGTTGATGGATTAGGGTACTTGAGGGTAGAGGGTAGAAGGTTTAAGGGTTTAGGGTTTAGGGTTTAAGGGTTTAGGATTGATGGCTAAGGGTAGAGGGTAGAGCATTTAGGGTATAGGTTTGAGGGTATATGGTTGAAGGATTAGGGTTGAGGGTCCAATGTATAGAGTAGAGGGTATAGGGGTTGAGGGATTAGGGTTTAAGGGTTGAGGGTTGAGGGTAGAGGGTATTGGGTTGAGGGTAGAGGGTAGAGGATGGTTTAAGGGTTTAGGCCGATTTAAGGGTTGAGGGTTGAGGGTTTAGGGTTTAGGGTTGAGTGTTTAAGGGTTTAAGGGTTGATGGTTTAGGGTTGATGGATTAGGGTAGAGAGGGAGGGATGGATGGAGTGATAGATGGAGGGAGATGTGAGATAGAGAGGAGAGAAGAGGAGGGACAAAGATATATGAGGGTTGAGAATTGAGGGTATAAAGTTGAGGACCTATAGGGTTAGTGGTTTAGGGTATTGGGTTGAGGGTATAGGGTTGAGGGATTAGGGTTGATGGTAGAGGGTAGAAGGTTTAATGGTTTAGGGTTTAAGGGTTTAGGGTTGATGGTTAAGGGTTGAGGGTAGAGAATTTAGGGTATAGATTTGAGGGTATATGGTTGAAGGATTAGAGTTGAGGGTCCAATGTATAGGGTAGAGGTATAGGGGTTGATGGTTTAGGGTTTAAGGTTGAGGGTTGAAGGATTAGGTTTGAGGGTTGAGGGATTAGGGTTGAGGGTTGAGGGATATTTTGATGCAAGTGAAATGTAGGCAAGCAATTGAAGGCCAGTGAATAATAGGGAAGGATTTTTTGTTCTAACACCCCTAATCACTTAACCCTTAATCCCTGCTAGATCAAAACAATTAGGTGCTCAATTAGGCGCTAAATCCCGTGCTAAAGCTCGCGCTAAATTAGGCACTAATTAGCGCCTAATTTAGTGCCTACTTGTTCTAATCCACAAAAAATGCCAAAAAATGGCACCATCCTTATAATTAGTGTCGAATTTTTCAAAAAAATAGAAAAAATACATTAAAACAGTGGGTGGAGGCAAAAAAGGGAGCTAATCATAGGGATTTGTTGTAGTGTATCCACAATGATAGAATTATCCCTTCAAAACCACTTATCTAATTTACTCCCATAATCCCTTCATATCCTCTTAATTAAATAAATGGGTAAAACAAATAGTTATACCATTCACATGTAGTGAACAAATCAATTAAGAAAAATTAATAAGTCATGCACAACAAAAATAAAGAGGAACAAATCTAAACAACACATAAAAAGATGACACTAGATTTACCTAAAGAAACCCTTTTGAGAAAATATTCCACCACCAAAGAGAATATTGTATTGATATCAATAATAAGAGTACATGATACAATACAATTATTCCTTTAATTTAATAATATTCCAGTAGCATAGAAATAATTGTAAGATCAACTATAAAACCTTAATCCCATTCCTCCAATATATAGAACAATAAAAGCTAGAAATCATAATAGTTTCCCAAAACAAGTGTAAAATATAATAAGAATTTAATAGTGTGCACAACTGTAGTAAAACCTATGCACTAAACTTATGCACTAGTCTAGACTCCATGTACATTGATCATTTTGTACATTTTTGCACAAGATAGTCATATACATCACTTTTTACTCAATCCTTGTGCACTTTTTCACATCATTACTTTTCCAAATTTCTCAATCTTTCGCACACATGCATGTAATTACCAGCCATATGATTCTTAAGCTTGGTACCATATAATTATGACACTTGTTACACCACCATCCACATGGAGAGTGTTCTAATTCTTGATATATAACAACATATTATTATAGCCCTACTTTATGGCCCCTTTATAGCTATATTTTATAATCTATACGTAGAGAGATTAATAATATATATTTTCTGCATTTATAATATTGTTTATGAATTCATATAATACAATTACATTTTAAATCCTTTACATTATATTAATTTTGCATACACTTCACAAACAAGAGTGTCTTATGCACATATTACATATATTATAGATGATCATTTTGATCTATATGTTTTTCCTTTGATCCTCCTAGGATTTATATCATTGATATCAAATATTGTGTTTACTTTTAAATATTTGAACGCATATTAAAATTCACTCACAATAGCAACAAAATAATCACATCCATAGTTCACCATTTGGGAAATTTTTTTGAACACTAAGAGTAGAAAATAATGGTAGAAGAATGTGTACAATCAAGTAGAAGTGAAAAAAATTCAATGAGGCTATAGAAACACAACACCAAGATAACTATGGATATTTTTATGATTTCATGACTCAAATCATACTAGTGTTGGTGCATCTCAAGCCACTTTCTACAACACACCATAAAAATCATTTTAAAGTACAAATTAATCTTAATGTTCTCTTATTTGAGGGTAAATATATGTCATAGAATTAGAAAATTGGTTCCATCATCTTTAGTCATACTTATCTATCAATAAGTTTAGTAACACCAAGAATATTTCATTTTCTACACTTAAAAACTAGTCAAAATACATCACTATGACAAATAATTAGTGCATAGAAAGAAAAAGAGTGTATTCCTATCCTAAGTTGGGATGACATTTGTAACAACCTAATCAGATAATCTCAAATTTCTACTAATAATTTGTTTTTTCTCTAAATACAATTTATATACAAGGACTGATTTACCCTTAAAAATAAGAATTTCATTACTGTAAATAATATTTCATTCCAAATAAGTTTCAAATTACTACAATAATAAAATTGCAATTCAATCATATTGACTAACTATATAAAAGATGCAATGTCAAATAAGACTTTCTCACCATCCTACCATCTTGGCATCATGAAGTCGCGTGGACTCTAGCCAAATCCCCGAGCAAGAAAGTGACTACAACTCATTAAGCCCTTTTTTTGAGTGTAGGAATACTTAAATTTCTTTTCTAATCCACATGTTCATGGGTATGCAATCCTTTCTAGGGCCCTTGCTCCTAGACAATTTCCTGGCAACTACCACCCATTAGGGAAACAAGGACTCTAAAACTTGTTAAGTTTCCTAACTAAGAATTTAAAACAAGAAGACAAATTATATGGGAGGATAACTGGAATTATATCCCTTCCACTTTCTAATCACCAAGATCCCCAATGAGACGAGGTGAGAGCATATGGTGTACTGGTTTCTAATTGTAACAAATGAAATTGGTAGTTAACAATAAACTATTGGCGGCAAGCCATCCAATAGAGAAGTTTACTTTTTAAAACAAAAAATTTATTTTCCCTTATTCAAAATATTTAGACATAAGTACATTCAAATGAATGGATTACATACTCATCCAAAAGAAAGAATTATGATTAAAATACATACTTCATTTCATTCTATACTCTACTTTCCTTTTTAACCTTTATCCATCATGTCAATGACTCAAGTTTCTATTTATCATAAGAAAAAGAGATCTACTCTTAATAGATCAGATAACCATTCAATCTACCCATTAAGTGATATACCCATGCAAATCAACCCTTAATAGTTAAGTAACCATGCAATTCAACTCTTAATATATTAGTATCCAATCAATCTTCTTTTTAAAAGACATACACGTATAAAATAATCTCTTAATGAATTAAATATTCATTCAATCTACTCTCTAAATGTTATTCACATACTTATAATAAGTAACTTAGACAAATATATCACATACCTTTCCAAATCCTTCATGCAATAACTATTGGGATTCGTTGGATAACTTATTATTTCCCCTTCTTCAACTAAACCAAAATCATCGTTAGATGTAGTTCTTGAAAAGAAGTATTACAATTATGATATCACAAAACCTAATTCTTGGTCATCTTATAAATTGAGTAATACATCAATATTAGTCTTTTGCAAGTATTTGAGTTGTAATTAAATCCTATAACAAAATACTAAACTATGAGTTCATAGCAATTTAGATCTTGTTTTGAAACAACTACATTAATGATATTCAATATATTATAAGGCCATAATTGCACATCGGTTATAAATTTAAATAGATCTTTAAATTCATTTAACCGTAATAAAATAATCCATATAACCAGATAATCTTTCCTTGATAATAAATTTAAGAGTTATTTTTAACATGATTCAAAGATAATGAACAACATCCATGTTCTTTTCTTGGAATAAGAGGTACACTACTATAATGGTTGTGTTGTTGATATGTGGTTGTCATTGATGTCAACACTATTAGCATTAATTCATTAGAAGTTGTATATGTTGAGGATATTAAGAAAATTGTAATGGAATGAGTTGTAGGTTGTCAATGGTGTTCAAAGTGAAGTTTAGTCTATCAGTAAGCTCTATATGTTAATGATCAAAGGTTGTGGACTAAAGGGTTTATTTATGAGTGTATCTAGTTTATCCACATCAAGTTTTAGAGATCTGTGTGAATATTTGACCAAGTTATGAAGATTTACATTCTGACAGTTTTTTTGTTGCTTCAATTTGTGTTCCTGATTGAAGATGATGTGATTTCAGTTAGTTCAATTGTTGTGAATGCTTCTCTGGTGGTTCATCATGTTTTTGGATGCCTCTAGATTGTTCTCTATCTTTTTTGCATGTTTGCATTGATCATTGTGCTCGTGGTTGGTGATTTTCTCTTGCGTGTTCATATTTTTCTTGTTCTTGGCCAATGTGGTGGTTGTAGTGTGTTGTGGATCTTCGAGGAGTAATTAATTGAAGTGTTTTCACATTGGAGATGTTGATTTGGGTCTTCACTAAGTTGTGGCTGACTTTGGTTGATTCACATTAATAATCTTTAATGTTTTGGGCCGACAGTTTATATTCATTTTATTATTTTGTTGAGACCAACATGAAGGGATGAAATTTCTTGTTGTGGATATATAAGAGCAATTGCTTATTTGAATTGAAGTGTGTGAGTGGATGTGAAAGTGTGCTTCTATGTGTATATGTGTGAATAAATTCCTAATCATTTGATGGTTGAGCAGAGTGTGAAGAAGGGTGAAGAAGAGTAAAGAAGTGTTCATGCGCTTAACCAAAACTGTGATCAGGCATTAGCAAATGCTATTCTATCAGTTCAAATCCCTGCGAATGTAATTCATTTCTTTCTATAAGATAGTATGTCTTCCTTTGGGTGGTTATCCCTATTGTAATTGAGCAATGAGCTCTAGGAAGTGTTCCTGAATGCAAGTGCATTCCCCATATTTCATGTCCTATACTTTTAACAGGGTATAATCTTGTGGACTGACCTCCACCATGGTTTTTCCCCTAACAGGGTTTCCACATAAAAAATATTGGCGTTATGTGTGTTTTTGATGTGTTCATGATTTATGCTTTCATGGTTAATAATCTGATATGAGAATAAAGTCAATAAGTTGAATAAGTTTTAAATTTTGTGACAATTGATTCACCCCCCCTCTCAGTTTTTTCCCTTGTGTTGCCAATATTTGGTATCAGAGTAGGTTCCTTGGAAGATGTTTAACAGTTTGAGGTGATCTAGGATGGTGACTTACAAGAAGGATAGTTTGAGATTTGATGGAACAAATTATTCCCTATGGAAGACTTGAATGGAGTGTCATTTGAGATGCATTGGTGAACCCTTTTGGAACATTACATGTAATAGGTATGTTATTCCTCATAATGGTCCTACTACTACTTCTAAGATTAGCAATGCTAAGTATAATATCAGGGCTAAGGAAGCATTGTTGAGTGCCTTGACTGATTCTGAGATGACAAATGTTATGGATCTGAAGACTGCTTATGAAATCTGGAAAAAGTTGGAAACCTTGTATGAAGGTGATACTAATGTAAAGATTGCTAAGTTGCAAAGTTTGAAAGGGAAATATGAAAAGTTGAGAATGAGTGATGATGAGAACATTACTATTTTTATGCAAAGAGTGAATGAACTTGTGTGTGGTATTAGATGTGTTGGTGGACAGATAGATGAATCAACTATTGTTGCTAAAGTGCTTAGATCCTTGCCTAATTCTTACAAAGTCAAAGCTAGTGCTATTGAAGAGCTCTGGACTATAACAAATGTAACCAAACATATGTTGGCTGGTAAGTTGACTGCTTTTAAGTTGAGTGAATTTGGTGATGCCCTTCCTAAGGTTGAATCTGCATTTAAGGCTACTACTTCCGGAAGAGATAAACACATATATGATCTGGGTGATAGTTCATCTAGAAAGACATTCAAGTGTGAGGATGAAATCAAACAGATTGAAGAAGAAGAAAGAGAGCTAGAAGAGCTGGAAGCACTTACTGTCAAAAGAGTATCGAGAGGAAAAGGTAAGTATGAAGGAAAATTTCCTCTTAAATATTTTTCTTGCAATAAGATAGTTCATTTTGCATCAAAGTTTCTAGAAAGAGCTCCTAAACCAAGACATAACAAGCCTAGATTTCAAAAGAAGTGTTACTATGTTATTGATGAAGTTGTGACAAATGATGAATCTAATAAAGGAAATAGAAGTGATGATGAATGGGTATTTATTGCTATCAAGGAAAACAATCATGTATCTACTGAATCTACTAGTTGTACAAATGTGGAGAAATCCCTAGCTGCTCGAGTTGAAGAGAAAGATGAAAGGGTGATTGATCATGGATGTTCACATCATATGACAGGAGATAAAAGTAAGTTTGTGAGCTTGGAAAAGTATGATGGTGGTGTTGTGAGATTTGGTGATAATACAACTAGTGTGATTTGTGGCAGAGGATGCATTTCTCTTGATGGTAAGCATAATACTGATGATGTCCTGTATGTGGAAGGCTTGAAGCATAATCTTTTAAGTGTTGGTCAAATGGTTGATAAGGGATATAATCTTCAATTCAAGGATGGAAAGTGCAGAATAATAAGTTCTAGAAATGTAATTGCATTAGGTACAAAAAAAAAGTAATATCTTTCACTTGAGTTATGCTAGTAAAAGTTGTTTGATTGCTCAAGTTGATGAAAGTTGGTTATGGCATAGGAGAATCTGTCATGTTAACTTTGATAATATTGTCAAGATAAGCTCTACTAAGGCTATGAGAGATCTACCTAAGTTGGTGAAACCTACTAATTCCATATGCAAGGAATGCCATTTAGGAAAGAAAACTAGAATTTCATTTCGAAGTGGTGTAGGGGCACCTACAACCATGATTCAAACTATGTTTGGTAATGGTTTGTCATAGAATGTTTGGGTGATTTTATGAGTTTTTAGGTGTTTTGTTATGGTATTTAATGAAATAAGGTCTTTGAAGACCATACTCTATGTAAAAGGTTATGTTTTATTTTTGGAATCAAGTCATTACTAAAGAGTGCACAAAACCCAAATATTGTTAAATGTAATAAAGTGCTAAAATGATTGTTTTAAAGAATCTTTAATGTCTAAAAAGAAGTTATGCCTATTGGATAAGGTGGAGATCTTTTGTAAAAATTATTTGAAGCCTTTCAAGGCTCGAAGAATGATGATGAAATATTGTAAGGGAGTTTCAATAAAGAAAGCAACGTTTTATTCTGTTATTTTTCTGATTTTTCATTGTTTTCCTGGACTTTATCATCCCTGTACGGACCTGTACAGTTCTTGGCTGCTCTAATTTCTTGTGGACTATGTAAACATCTTAAACACCTTTCCTTTGCATGTATTTGGAGGTCTTAATCTTTCTTGGGTGAAGAGCACTTCTCATTTTTCTGGGACAGTCTATGACAGGCAACAAGGGTATTGTTTGAGTTTGTAATCATGTTTGAAGCCTCCCACCTACTGTTCATGTTGTTTCTCGATGGGAAGGAATAGTTCCATGTAAGTTTAGGGTCCTACATGTTTTGGTAGGTGAATAAAAGAAAATCTTTGTTCAAAGAGGGGAAGCCATGGTTGGAAGTGTCTATTTTTCCTGTGAAAGTGATGGTTCTAAGTAGAGTTTTGATGTTCTATGAATAGAATGGGCTCAATGAAGGTTTAGAAGGTCTGTGAAGACCCAAAAAAAAGTTTTTGATGCTTTGGTTTTGTCTAGAAAGGCACTGTGTTGTGGGTTTTGAAAAACCCTAGGTATTTGGAAAAGAAATGAGGGTTTTGAGGAATGAAGGCTTAGGGGGTCAAGTACCTGTATGAAACCTATGAAAATTGGAAGTTTTGTGGTGTTTTTGATGAATGTCCAAGAGTTCATGGTGATTGGAGAAGCCTAAAGAGTAGTTTGTTTGTAAATTAGGCCTAATTTTGTAGCCTTTTAAGCAGGGTCACTTAATGAAACTCTACAAAGTTGCAAAAGAATCTTCTATGAATGATTGGGGGATTGTATCTGATGTTGAGTGGATGCTATGTTGATGTTGTGTTGATATTTTTGTAGCCTTCTTGAAAAGATATGTTCTTTTGTTGATTTTGGTGATTTTGAAGCTATAGTGTTGATATTTGAGAGAAGTTGTGTCAATTTGTTTCTTGGGTTTCCACCACCTCTGCATCATGAAGCAAACAACATTGTTCAAATGAATTGTTGGAACTTGTGTATACTAATCTGTGTGGTCCCTCTAAGGTTATAATTTTGCAAGGTTATAGGTATTTCATGTTACTCATTGATGATTATTCAAGAATGGTGTGGGTTACTTTCTTAAGGGAGAAATCTAAAGCACTGGAGAAGTTCAAGACCTTTAAGGCTATGGTTGAGACAGAGACAAGTCTGAAGATTAAATGTCTGAGATTAGATAGAGGTGGTGAATTCACTTCCAATGAATTTAATTCTTTTTGTGAAGAACATGGAATAAAGAGACAATTATCTACACTACGAACCCCTCAGCAAAATGGAGTTGTGGAAAGGAAGAACAGAACAATTGCATATGCTGCTAGAACTATGATGTTGGAAGGAAATGCCCCTCATATCTAATGGAGAGAAGTTGTGAGTACTATTGTGTACACACTCAACTGGGTACAAATCAAAGGTGATACTGGTAAGACCCTTTTTGAGCTATGGACTAGTCAAAAGCCTACTATTAAATATTTCAAGATATTTGGAAGCAAATGTTATATCAAGAGAGATGAAGACATAGGAAAGTTTGATGCTAGGAGTGATGAAGGCATCTTTCTGGGTTATTCTACTAATAGCAAGGCCTACTGGTGTTACAATAAAATATTGAGGAAAATGGTTGAAAGTGAAAATGTCAAGGTTGATGAAGACTTAGGTACACCATCTAGAACCTGTGGATATGATTCTGATGATCAGAATGTCAGTACAAACAAGGGAAAGCAAGTTTAGACTATAAATCAATTACAAATCATTCCAGTGGATAAGGAAAATCAAGAGGAAGAAGAAACAAGTGAAGTTGTAGAAGAGAACACAAGAGCCTGAAGCCGAAGAACAACCTAAGAAGATGCCAAGGTATGTAAGATTGAATCATTTAGAAGATCATATTATAGGTGATAAGAACAAAGGTGTCCAGACTAGGAGAAAGGTTGCAAAAGAATACTACATGATTTCAAAGACTGAGCCTATTAGTGTGAATGAAGCATGTAAAGATGAGCATTGGGTTGAAGCAATGAAAGAGAAACTAAAACAGATTGAGAAGAATGATACTTGGATTCTTGTTCCCATACCTAAGGATAAGAATGTTATTGGAACTAAATGGGTCTTTAGAAACAAACTAAATGAGCAAGGTGAAGTGGTTAGAAACAAAGCAAGACTGGTATGCAAAGGATATTCACAGATGGAAGGAATTGATTTTGAAGAAACTTTTTCCCTTGTTGCTAGAATTGAAGCTGTAAGATTATTTCTTACTTATGTTGCTTACATGAACTACAAGGTTAATTAGATGGATGTCAAGTCAACTTTTCTAAATGGTGAATTGGAAGAAGAGGTGTATGTTGAGCAACTTGATGGATTCCAGTTAACTAATATAGGAGATATGGTGTGTCGGTTGAAGAAAGCATTGTATGGACTCAAGCAAGCCCCTACAGACTGGTATGCCAAATTGGAAAAATATTTGTTGAAGCTTGGATTTAACAAAGGTACTGCTGATAGTAATCTATATTTCAAGAATGATAATAAAGATTTGATTGTTGAAGTCTTTGTTGATGATATCATTTTTGGAGGAGATGATGGTTTATGCATGAAGTTTGCTAATGAGATGAAGAGTAAATTTGAGATGTCAATGATTGGTGAGATGAAATTCTTTTTGGGATTGAAAATTACTTAGTTAGACAAATGTAATTTTATATCTCAGTCAAAGTATGTGAAGGAATTGTTGAAGATGTTCGGTATGGAAGATTCAAAGCCAGTCGGTACACCCATGGTGATCGGATGCAAGTTGACAACAGAAGATGATTCTCCAAAGGAAAATCAGACTAGATACAGATCAATGATTGGTGGATTATTGTATTTAACTCAAACTAGGCCTGATATCATAAATGTTGTATGTATTGTTGCAAGATTTCAAGCTAATCCAAAGGAATCTCATATGACTGTTGTGAAGAGAATTTTTAGATACTTTAAGGGGACAGTTTACTTTGGCCTACGGTATCCTAAAGATGATGATATTACTTTGAGTTCCTTTACTAATGTTGATTGGGAATGAGATGTAAATGACAGGAAAAGTACTAGTTGTGGAACATTTTTCTTGGGTAAGAAGTTGATTTCATGGTTAAGTAAGAAGCAGAATGCCATTTCCTTATCTACTACTGAGGTTGAATACATTGTTGCTGCTAACAATTGTACTCAAGTATTATGGATGAAATAGATGTTGAAGGATATCAGAGTTGTGTATAATGAGCCTATTGCTATATTCTATGATAATTCAAGTGCTATTAACATATCTAAGAATCCAGTGCTACATTCAAAGAGAAAGCATATATCTATTAAGTTTCACTTTTTGAGAGAAAAGGTGAGTGAACAGGAAGTCAGATTGGAGTATGTTCCTACTAAGGAGCAGATTGCAGACATTTTTACCAAGTCATTGCCTAAGGATACTTTTGAGTATCTCAGAGGGAAGTTAGGGGTGATTACCCCTCCTAATCAGAACTAAGGACGCATTGCATTGCATCAGTCCATGCATTTCATAGTCATATCTTGTTTCAGATTGATGTTGTGGTGGCTACTATTCAGGGGGAGTAGTCAGATGTTCGGATGTTTAGATATGTGGTTCAGATTTTATGTGAAGTCTAGATATCTTTGTCATTGATGTCAAAGGGGGAGAAGATTCATGTGAAAAACTGTGAATTATCTAGGGAGAAGATCCTTGTGGGGGAGAAGATCATGTGAAAGAGAAAATGAGTCAGAATCTAAGGGAGAGTAAGTGTCAAGAGTTAGCATTGATGGTGTTTTTCACATCATGTGTTTCCATCAATGCCAAAGTGGGATATTGTTGGATATTATGGTTGTGTTGCTGATATGTGGTTGTCATTGATGTCAACACTATTAGCATTAATTTCTTAGAAGTTGTATATTTCAAAGATATTGAGAAAATTGTAATGGAATGAGTTGTAGGTTGTCAATGGTGAAGTGAAGTTCATTCTGTCGATAAGTTCTATATGTTGATGATCAAAGGTTGTGGAATAAAGGGTTTATTGCTGAGTGTATCTAGTTTATCCACATCAATTTTTAGAGATCCGCATGATATTTGATCGAGTTATGAAGATTTACATTCTGACAGTTTTTTTGTTGCTTCAGTTTGTGTTCTTGATTGAAGATGATGTGATTTCAGTTAGTTCAATTGTTGTGAATGCTTCTCTGGTGGTTCATGATGTTTGTGGATGCCTCTAGATTGTGTTCTTTGTTGCATGTCTGCATTGATCGATGTGCTCATGGTTGGCAATTTTCTCTTACGTGTTCATGTTTTTCTTATTCTTGGTCGACGTGGTGGTTGTTGCGTGTTGTGGATCTTCGAGGAGTAATTAATTAATGTGTTTTCACATTGGAGATGTTGATTTGGATCTCCACTAAGTTGTGGCCCTGGTTGATTCACATTAATAATCTTTAATATTTTGGGTTGACAGTTTATATTCATTTTATTATTTTGTTGAGACCAACATGAAGGGGTGAAATTTCTTGCTGCGGATATATAAGAGTGATTGCTTATTTGAATTTAAGCATGTGAGTGGATGCCAAAGTGTGTTTCTATGTGTATATGTGTGAATAAAGTCCTAATCATTCGAAGGCAGAGCAGAGTGTGAAGAAGATTAAAGAAGTGTTCATGCGCTTAACCAGAACTATGATCAGGCATTAGTAGATGTTATTCAATCAGTTCAAATCCCTGTAGATGTAATCCATTTCTTTTTGTAAGACAGTGTGTCTTCCTTTGGGTGGTTAGCCCTGTTGTAATTGAGCAGTGAGCACTAGGCAGTGCGCCTAAATGCAAGTGCATTCCCCATATTTCATTTCTTATACTTTTAACAGGGTATAATCTTGTCGACCGAGCTCCACCATGGTTTTTCCCCTAATAGGGTTTCCACGTAAAAAATCTTGGTTTTATGTGTGTTTTTGATGTGTTGATGATTTATGCTTTCATGGTTAATAATCAGATATAAGAATAAAGTCAATAAGTTGAATAAGTTTTAAATTTTTGTGACAACTGATTTACCCCCCCTCTTAGTTATCTTCCCTTGTGTTGCCAACAGGGTTTGAGGAAAGTGATTATAGGTGAGCCTTTATTTTCTTCTTAAGCCTTTTTAGTAAATCCAATTTATGTGCACCCTACTATCATTTCATTTCATGAGATCACATCTTTGTGAGGAATCTTGTATAACCTCCCCACTGTGTTGCAGTTAGAAGGTTTCCAATTCTTCTTCACTCTATGTGCACCTTATTGTCTTGGTTTTGTATGTTCAATGTTTTAGTATGTTTCTTTAAGCGGTGGTTCATCTATCATGATTTTGGAGTGCTCCTTTAGAAATGACTAGGAAAATGCTTGTACCTTGAAGATAAAAAAAATATGTAACCAATTTAATAGCGGCTGCCCTTGTGTTTACATGGCCAACTAATAGTCATTTCCTTTATCTTAATAACTGTTCTCTATGACCTAGAGTTGATACATTATGTTTTAAATTTAGCAAAGAAAATTCTTTTTTGTCAATATAAGCAATGTGTTCGCTTATCCCCATCTTGTATTCATGTTATGCAGTTCAATGTTCTTTTTATTGATCACCTTGAGGCGTTTTGTCAAACAATTCAAATGCCTTCTCTATGCGTCTGATATTTCCATCCATGCCTACCAGTGCAATTATAACAACAAAATCTGATACGCACCCACACACACATACATATATAGTGGAATTCAGCTTTACACCAGCCAATCCCATTTGCTTGAAAGTTTCTAAAGCCTTTTCAATAATGCAAATTTGGTGCCCCACCTCTTACTTTAGTTTCCTCAGCAATTATATATGTTCTTGATTTCTCTTTTGTCCATTCCATGTGCCCTATCTCCTTTTGTGTTTCCTTGATGCCTTGTTGTAGGTTTAGGGAATCTTATGCGAGTTTGATAAAATTATAATATGAATGGTCTTCATTATATTGTGCGATTTGATAATGCATATTAGGTATTGCATTCATAATATTGTGAGTCTAATAAATTTCATATTGGGAGTTGCTTTCGATTATATATATATATTATATTATATTATGGTAAGGAGATTGTCTGCATTTCAATAATAATAGTATAATATATATGTGTTATATGAGGGTTATTAGCAAAAAAAATGTCTTAGAAGAAATAAAAAGTTAGTTAATAAAATATATTTAATTTGATAGCTGTTGGTAAAAAGAGTAGTGGATCATTATAGACAAATGAGTATTTAACGGTGTTTATAACTAGAGTGGATTGGTTTATTTCTTACATAGATATTTTAGTGAATTATAAATTTGTTAGTAACAATGTATATATGAGTAATTAGATTTTTAAATTGTTATAGGTAAAAGAATGATTTTTTTTACATATTCGATAATAAAATATTTTGAGGTAGATAACTAAAACAAGTAATAAATTTTCTTTGGATAAATGAATAGGGTAAATAAATGAATAAATTGGTTTCCTTCATATAAGGTGATTGTTAGTTAGGGGAAAGTGTTAATAATATGTGAAGGTAAAAAGTTAGGGAAAAGGTTATTTGATTTAAAAGATTTAGATTAAACGATAAATGATTTAGATTACTCTCGGTTAATTATTCAGTAGATGGATGATGATCATTTTTATATAATTAATTATAGTGAGAAGTAAAGTTGCCATGAAATTTAATTATTCAGAATATTGTTGTTATAGTTATTTGCAAATATTATTATTGGTAGTAAATAATCTATCTATTGTAGTAAGTGGTTAAGTTTAAATGAGTGATAAGTGAATAATGCTTAAATTTATAGGAATGTCTTCATTGTTATAATGTGAAGTTTAATTGTTGTATTACCAATGAGTTTGATTAATGGAACAAGTGCTTATGTAATTTTTGTCAATTGAGTAATGTATGTTCAAAGTTTACGTGTCATTGGATTAAGTGTTTTATGTAATTTTGAAAGGGGTTATCATTGTGTAAAATTGTTTAAGATTGGTTTCCAAAGGCTTAAGAGGGAGTATATATATATAGTGTGAATGGTCCTTATGATTATGTGTAACCTTGGAAGTGGTTTGGAAACTATGTGGGACATGTGCATTGTGTGAAATGTAAACCCTAAAGGGTGTTTCCTCCTGTTTAAGTTTGGATTCATGTGGATATGATAAGTGTACAAGATGGTCAGTTCCTTGCTTGATGTGTAGGTTTTACTAGTTGCAAGTAGACGAAGTGGCTCAATGGGGGGTAGGGATCGGGAGAGGCTACTAGGATAACCCAGGATGGGGGCCGAGGCCTAGGAAGATCTACCAAGACAACCCATATCAAGCTATGTGATGACACTCCTCCCTTATGCAATCTAGCAAATTCCCTTGTTGTATTTTCTCATTCTATTGGGTGAGTGCCTCTGGAAGTGAGGTAAGTGTTGTAGTGATGTTGGTGTTGTTAGCAGTGTTGTGTTGGAGTCATGTATCACCCTTGTTTATGTTAGCATGTTGCTTCCCCGAATGTATGTTGGATGTGGTACCTTGTGTTATCTTCTAGCACGGAAGGTGGACCTCAGGGTTCCACATGGTTAGGAGGTTGGTGATTTTTCTCCTTTGGGTATTCTTGTTGCATGTTCATGTATGGAGATTGATCATTGCATTGTGGACTCTTGTTCCTATTCCAGTTGTGAAGCCATCCTTTCATGTATTTGAATATTGGTTTGTACTTTGTTGTATCTCTTAATGTAATTTGATGTAATCTTCCCTCATGTACTAAGGGAAACTTTGTTTTAAATATGGTGATGATGTAACTAATATCAATATCTTCTTGTGAAAATTATTGTAAAGAAATGCATCTTTCATATGATAGGTAGTTAGGAAAATGATCTTTAATGGTTGATTACTAGTTGTTACATTGTGGAAGTAATGTAAAATCATTTGATGTGGTGCTTTAAAATGAACCTTCCATGTTAGATCAATCATGTTATCTTAGTAGTTGATGAAATGTTTCTAGTAATCTTGATTGTTAGTTGTGAGTAGGGAACCTTAGAGGACCTAGGTTTAGAGTATTATGTTATGTTATGCATTCTATAGTTAATTGTTGTTTTAAAAAAAAATTGTTTCGTTAATTAGGCATAGTTGTGTTGTCCTGTGGGGTTTCTTGGCAGGGGTGTTACACCTGGTATCAGAGCTAGTGTTGCACTAGTGCTGGGATCTCTAATTAATGTTGTCACCCATGTCTAGTTATAGTAACTTTTCTTATGCATGTGTTCTCGGATGTTTGTTGGGTGGCTAGAAGGTCATAGGGACTCTTGTGTTAGATACCATGTTTTAATCTAAACACCTAGGTGAGATGTTAGAGAGAAGATTAGACACTTTGTGTATTCTCTTGTTGGGTGTGATTCCTTGGATGCATGTAATTGTTGATTCTCTTGTGTGACCTTGTTTCATTTCCATGACTTCCAATTCTTGAAAAGTACAAATTTAGTCTTGGAATGCATGTGTGGGTTTAGATTAATTAGTTGACAAGTTGGCATGTGTATTTCTTTTGATTGACTAAATGTGCATTAGGATAAGATGTTATTTTGTGTAGTTAGGTTACTTATGTGGTTACATGCATTTTCATAATGTTAAGAATATGATGCATGTAAAAGGGTTGTTAGAATAGACCAAGGAAAAGTATGTAGATAGTTTATAAATGAATTATTGTCTATCTTTTGTAATTGCTATAATGCATGCAAAGTCATGTAATGCCTTTCTCTTACTATTGTACATATAGAAAAGAATTATGCTTTGGATGTCTTGCATGTTGAATTGTTATTAGGGGGTAACATGTGAAGTAATTAAGCCTAGGTATGGGATAGGGATGTTTGAGTAGGCATAATCACTGTGTAAAGATTTAGTGTTACTTGTACTGGCTTGGGATAAAGTTTGAGATGTGGGATTGTGTTTTGGGAACAAATATGTGAATCCTTTTGTTCTGTCAAATTTGAATAACTTGTGATGAAGTAGTAAGAGTTAAGTAGAGGACCATTATTGTTCTTTTGTGAATTTGGAACTTGTGTATAGTTTGTTGAACTTTGGATGCATGAATGTTGATGTGAAAGTATTAATAACTCTTGGATGCATTTAGAAATCCATGGTAATTATGTAAAATTCTTATTGTGTGGAAGAAAATTCAGTTTGCATATGCATATATTATGAGGATAGAATGTTATACCGACTTAAAATAAAAGTGAATATGAATTTGTTAAGTGGAGTTGTTAAGTGATCATGATGATCATGACATTGACATTTACCATCATGTGATATATGGAAAATGGTAGAGTGAAAGAAAAACTAATAAAAGGGTTATGGATAATATGTAATGATATGAATCACATTGGTTATGGAAATAAATGTACTTATGGTATGTGATCTTTTGAAAAGTAATGGAATTGTGTATGTAATTGTAATCCCCCTATAAATGTGAGAAACCAATAACTGTGCATTGGTTGAGTGTTGTGAATACCCCGTACTTTCTTTGTGTGCCCATGGGATGGTGATACTATGTACCCATTCATGGGGAAAATGTTGTATCTTGGTGTGGGATTAACCATACCATTATGTGTGCTTGTATGTTTGTTACCTGATTGAGGGCCAATTCACATGTGGTTGAAATTTATATATAAGAGTAGCTAAAAGATAGTTTCACAGATTCTTTTCTTTTGGTTCTCTAGTCCCTCAATCCATGAAGGGGTAGTAGCATCCAAAAAGTTCCTTGAGCGGGGTGTGTAGTGTACACATATTGCAGTACAGAGCAGTCTCATCTCAATTGATCTTGAGGAAAAGTACTCACTACCCCTTATGATGGATCAGGGTACTTGATCCATGTGTGCTAACCTAATCACAATAGCATTGGTTTGTTAGTATATGCTTGGTTGTCTGTAGGGGCGTTGAGCTGGCATTAGCGATTCAACCTCATCCATATGAGAGGTGAAGCTTGAGTAGCCCCATATTTATATACTCATATATGCATTATATATACCGTATTTGCACATGTTTCGACATGATGCAATAGATATGATGCCACACCCCACTGATGTTTTGACACAATGTTGGTGATGATGTCGAGTTGCTGAGGGTAGCGATTTGGGCTCAAGGACACAATTCCACATGCATAGACATGTGAAGGTGCACTATGAGATTGTGTTATGATAGCCTACTTGTGTGATGAGTGTAATAGGGCCTCACACACTTGTAGAGGGATACTGATGTTTTATTTTAGAAATGTTTGGGTCAGTTAGCATATGGGTATGTCCTAGAAATATATACCTCTAGCTACAGTGAGTACTTTTGCATGCCTTCTCCACAATGTATCGCTAAGCAAGGTATGTTCTGCACGTGCCTACTTTTGTGGAGCCATAGACACACTTCCATGTGACATACGGCTAGTACATTCCTTCTTCAGCTAGCATATGACCATGTTGCACTAAGGTGTGATGTGGGATGTGGTTGAGGTGCACATCCCATGCATGTAGCCAAGGAGTGCATGGGCCACTTGGCTAGTCCATACCACGTGACGACACGATGCAGGGTGCAGCCAAGGAGTACACTCTAAGCCATGCAGATGGCATGCTCACTCCACACCACATGAGGGCTACTGGTATAGCCTAAAATTGTTCCCTCCTTCCTCATTTGGTGGCTAGTATCTAGTCATGTAGTGTTGTACAGTGCAATTTCGAAGATTGTGTATTTTCTTTGTGGTATTGATGATTTTCAATTGACTATGAAGGCTGGCATTTTTTTTATGTTTGACTGTGATGGTTTAGCCACACTTTGTGATCTTATTTGCATGTAGCCCTCATGGTTAAATTTTATTTAGTGTTGAAATTGTATGCTTTTCTTTCTTTATTGCTGAAATTGAATCTTTATTTGATATTTATTTATGAATTTGGTGGCTAAACTAGTGTATCCTTATTTTTTTTTATGTTTTCCATGTGTCATATTGTGATTCCTCTCCAAGGACATATGAGGTGGACTTGGTGAGTGTATATGACGAAGTAGATACAGGGTACCTTGAGGATGGGGGTATGTGAGGCTATTATACAACTAGGACCCACTACCCACCTATGTGTGATGACTATCTCTTGGAGACTAACCACCTTATACAACAAGAGATAGGTCATTATGGTCTTGTTTGGATGGTCTCACCATGTGTCTGCGGCTTAACATCATCAAGCCACTAAGTGTGAGGTATGGATTATGTGAGATGAATATTGTCTCTTGGCTCATGGATTAGTATGTTGCTTCTCGATGTCCAGATGGACCCTTGTGTAGCCTTGTGATGTGATTCTCGGTGATGTGAATTTGTGTGTATGTGAAGAATGTATGTTAGATCATGAATATAGTACTTATGAAATGATAAATTGTGTTTCCATTCTTCTAAAAAAGTGTAAAATAATGATCTTTTGTTGAATATGTTATGAGATTTACTATTGTAAAATGAATAAATTGGAATGTCTTGTTTGTAAATGATGGATATTTAATGAAAAATGTGTTCTTTATGTGTATAACTATGTTGTGTTTTATGGAAGTGTAGCATTCTGATGTATTGATTACTTAACAGTGTATTGGAAGAGTAATTGTAATGTAAGGGTAAAGAAAATGAAATGGTAATGCATTTGAAAATTAAATACTTGTATATGTTTCTATTATGAGAAATTTTGCTAATAAGGATTAAAAGGGTGTAATGTTTTCCTAGTCCTGAAAGAAACTGATGGGTGTTAATGCTAATATGTAAGGATTTTGAGTGGTTTATGTAATATGGAATCATTTTTGAAATGCAAAGTCTTGATTGTGTTATTATTGTGACATTGAAAACTAAAAAGTTAGGTCTTTTTTTAAAGGGATTATATAAGTATATATCCTTGTGAGATGAATTATTTTCATAGGCAAAACTAGTGTATATTATTTTCATGTAATGAATCAACTTTGATGTCGGTAATAGAAATTTGCAATACTAATGGGTTATGTTTCCACCCTAGTTTGTGATTTCCAGGAGTAAGTCAAGTTTTAGTGTGGGAGGATGTAGTGCCCCTCCATTCTCACTTTGGATGTGTAGGTAGTTTGGCTAAGGAACCTGAAGATGAAGGATGCAAGCTATGGGCATATTTGTGTGATGGAATTGCTTTGGTTATCTTTAGGATTTTCACATGATTCTGACATATTGTTATCATGATAATACGAGATTATGATTATGATTATGATTATATTTATTATCATGAAGAGGTATTGACTTGTGTTCAAGTGTGTGGTTGCAGATGGAACATGAGCTTTTGTTAGTACTTTTGTGATTATGATGCATATTGTTACATTATTATTATTATGTAGAGATTTATTTAGACAGTTAGGTGATGCAGTATTATGTTGTTAGGATAGGTGGAAAGGGCACCATCATACCATTGGGCATATGGGGGACATACGAGAATGAGTTATGATTGCTAGAGTTCCTTCCCTAGTGCTTCAACTATTATGAATATGTGCTCAAACTTGTATGCTTGGGTGAAGAAGTACTAGTCTATGTCTCCACCTAAATTGCCAAGTCTGAGCATGCCCTTAAACCCAATGGTTCAGTTGATCAGAGATAACACTTGGTCCCCTACCCTAACCATCATTCTTGAAGAGGATGAGTATCCGGTTTGGCTTTGTTTCTACCGTCAATTGTGTCAGTGGTTAGTCAATGTTGTTTGAGGTCTTTCTTTCGACCCTAGTTAGGGTTCAGGTAATTGATTGGCATTTGGCTTTATTTAATTTAAAATTGTATGATAATATGCCTTGGTTATCTTATGCATTCAAATAAATTGATAAGTAGAAGGAATACTTTGATAAATAAATATATAACCATAATTAATAATGAAATAAATTTATAGTGTGATCTTATAATTAATAAATAATAAAAATAATATGATAAATCAATAAAAATGTAGTAAGGTTGGAATTAAATAATTAATTTTTATGTATGCATAAATGGTTTTACCATTTGGGTGAAATTGGGTTTACCCAAATAATGATCCTTTAAATAAAATGTTTTAATCAATTTAAAATAAAATATGGTATGTTGGGAAGGTTAATTTATTAAATCTAAGCTAATGATAAGGGGTTCGACAGTTGGTTGGGAATTCTCATACAATGAAATTCTTCATCTCCCTGAAAATGTTTTGGTTTTTGGGGGAGAAAATGGTGGGTAAGAAGGCTATTATATGGTTGATTCTGGGTGATGCGGGTAGAAGGGACAAATGAAGGAAAGCATTGAGATCACTTGGGTTTGAGGAAAGTGATTACAGATGAGTCTTTGTTTTCTTCTTAAGCCTTTTCAACAAATATTCCAATTTGTGTGCACCCTGCTATCATTTCATTTCATGAGATCACATCTTTGTGCTATCATCTTGTATAACCTCCCCATTATGTTGCAGTTAGAAGGTTTCCAATTCTTCACTTTATTCATACCTTATTGTCTTTGTTTTGTATGCTCAATGTTTTCATATGTTTCTTTAAGCAGTGGTTCATCTATCATGATTTTGGAGTGCTCCTTTCAAAACGCCCAAGAAAATGCTTGTACCATAAAGATAAAAAATATGTAACCAATTTAATAGCGGTTTCCCTTGTGTTTAAACATGGCCAACTAATAGTCATTTCCTTTATCTCAATGACTGTTCCCTATCACCTAGATTCAATACATTATGTTTTAAATTTAGCAAATGAAATTCGTTTTTGTCAATATAAGCAGTGTGTCTGCTTATCCCCATCTTGTATTCATGTTATGCAGTAAGGTTCTCTTTATTGATCACCTTGAGGCGTTATGTCAAATAGTTCAAATGCCTTCTCTATGCGTCTGATATTTTCATCCATGCCTACCAATACAATTATAACAACAAAATCTGATACGCACCCACACACACATACATATATAGTGGAATTCGGCTTTACACCAACCGATCCCATTTGCTTCAAAGTTTCTAAAGCCTTTTCAATAGTGGAAATTTGTCACCCCATTGCTTACTTTAGTTTCCTCAATAATTATATTTGTTCTTGATTTCTCTTTTGTCCTTTTCGTGTGCCCCATCTGCTTTTGCATTTCCTTACTACCTTGTTGTAGGTTTAGGGAAGCTTATGCAAGTTCGATAAAATTACAATATGAATGATGCAAGAGCATCCAGTGGTGTAAGGAAAATCTTGCATCAGCCAAAAATAGTTAAATTTCAAGTTTCTCAGTTTTTAGATGTTTTTACATTTTTGGATACCCTTTTCATCATAATGAAATTCCCAATTTACAGTTTTCATTTTTTATTCCTGGGTTGAAAGATATTGCAGTTTTAGTTTCTCAGATTTGCACCTGAAAATCTTCCGAGTTAGATTTGAGGCACTTAGAGTTCCTGGATCGGCCTTGAAACTTGCCAAAATTGGTGTATCATATTTGAAGCGCATTATTGACTTCAAGACCTTTCCAACGGTTCAAACGGTTCATGAATCGGAGTCCCGGATCAAAAGTTATGGCCCCGGGAAGTTGGTGCACGTTCTAGAAGATACAATTGCAAATGTTCTTTTGAAAATTGAACTTCAAGTTGTAATTTTTTGGCGCCAAACTGCCTAAACTCAAATTTGAATGTTGTTTTGGCTCCAAACTAAAGAGGAGCTCTATTTATGGGTGGGTTTCTAATTTTTTTGGTAACTTTTTGGGGACAAGCTCACATATTGCGAAAGGGTGATTTTGTAGCTTTTTGTAACTTGCATGTGTTGTAAAACCAGGGGATTTGAGATCCTCTGCATGTAAGAAACTCCATTTTCTGAATAATAAAATTATTCTCTTATTTGTGGGTTATTTTCTAAGTCTCGGGTTGTGCCCTCATCAAGTGGTATTAGAGCTGGTTTTCTTG